>PVIU01015751.1:0-47204 GCA_004026605.1 Ondatra zibethicus
AGAAGAAAAAGTGGGAAGTAGCCTGCATCACGTGGGCACTGGTGACCAGTTCTTATGTAAAACCCCAAGGGCACAGACAATAAGAGCAACAATGAATAAATGGGACCTCCTGAAACTGAGAAGCTTCTGTAAAGCAAAAGACACAGTCATTAAGACAAAAAGGCAACCTACTGAATGGGAGAAGATCTTCACTGACCCCTCATTTTTTTTTCTTATCAAATTTAATTTAACCCTGAGGAATTAATTCAGATAGGTTTCATTTTGCGTCATCCATTTTGTTTTTGGATAAAGTTGTTTCTAACCCCTTGCACCGCTGTAATGGGCCATGTTCCTTGTAGCCATTGTACCTGGGACTGAGCCTGAGGTACAAATATTTAGTGATAGGTTTTGATAGAATGTTATTGTGTGGGTAAGCAAGCTTAATCATTCATCGTTCGACATAGAAGAAAGTGAAATTTTGTTAGCAATTACATACTTTTTCTGAGTTCTGTCTCTTTCAACTGGTTTGTGTGAATGTGAGTGTGTGCATGTATGTGTGTGTGTGTGTGTACTTCTATGTGTGTGTATGTATGTGTGTATGTCAGTGTGTGGGTGGGTGAGTGTATGTGTGTCTGTGTGTATGTCTGTATGTGTGTGTATCTCAGTGTGGGGGGTGTATGTGTGTCTGTGTGTGTGTCTGTCTGTGTGTGTATGTCTGTGAGTGTGCATGTTTGTGTGTATGTCAGTGTGTGTGGGGGGGTGTATGTGTGTCTCTGTGTGTGTGTGTCTGTCTGTGTGTGTGCATGTCTGTGTGTATGTCTATGTGCCATCTTCCCCAACCACTCACCACCTTACTTTTGGAGAAAGTGCCTCTCACTAGCCTGAAGTTCACCAGTTAGTTTAGACTGGCTGAGGAGTAAGGCCCAGGGATCCTCCAGTCTCCACTTTTCTAGGGATAGGGTTACAAGGTTCCACCACTGTGCCTGACTCTTTACCTGAGTGCTTGAGATCTGACACCTGTGTTCTCATGCTTGAATGGCAAGCACTTCACCTCCTGAGTCATCTCCCCAACCCTGTTCATGCTAACTACCTAAGTATAACCTGTCAAAACAAAAACTTAAAACACTAAAACATATTTCAATATGCAAAGGTGTGACTTTTTTTTTTTTACCTAAGATTACTTAACTCCACTGAGGTATATAGTGCGGAATAGCGCGCGCGCACACACACATACACACACAAACACACACACACACACTTATGTATGTATATATGTGAGCACTTTATAATATTAGTAAAGGAACTAGAATAAGTGGGTTTGTTTGCTGTGGGTTATTATCAAGTGCAATTTGGGACAAAAGTTTCCTTACTTTCAACTCCCTCTTAAATCCCTTACCCTCCTCTTCTCTCCCTTTCTACCTGAATCCTCACCCTGCTTCTTTCCTCCCTCTCTTTCTCTCCTTTTCTCTGTGTCTCACTCTGAAGCCCAAGGTGCCTCCAACTCTTGATCTTGCTGCCTCAGCCTAATTTCTGGGATCCCAAAGGTGATATACCACCACACCTTAGCTCTCCCTCAAACTTTGTTGCTGAGCATATCAACTCTTCTGTGAACTGAGAGCCACAGTCTTTTTGCTATGGAAATAGGCAAGTTCTTAATTCATTGAGAGGTTAACTTAGAAAATCATTTGCATATGCTAAATCAACCAAGTGCATCATACTAAAAAAACTGCTAGTGGCCCCTTCCTTCTGACAACTGAAGTCACCCAGGATGACTTTTTCTAATCTGCCTTTTGAAAGACATTGGCAGTCTGCCTGAGTTTTTTTCAGAATTCATCAAGATGACCCATCCCTGTGAGCACACTGGCTGTATTCTCTGTGCTATTTATATCCCATTCCTTACCAAGTTCCCCGAGGTTTCTCTAAACACCATATATTTCTATGACCGCTCAAAGGAGAAGCATGTAAAGCTTCCAAACCCACAGCAGGCAAAAGTGGCTTCCTTGTCCTCTGACACCATCTAGGGTGTTCATTAGAAACAAACCATTCAGGCCTTGTTTCACATTTCACACTATTGTCTCACTGGGTTATTTCAATTGCTTCAGAATTTGCACTCAGCACTCTTGGGCCAGTCGCCTATGTGCTGGAAGCAAAGACTTATGGTGACAGAGTCATTCTTATATGGTCCTTGAAGGAGAAATCTCATATAGGAATGCAAAAGGTAACTAAAATTCTACATATTTAATAAACATTGACTTGTATAATTGTTCTACCGTTGTGGAGGATTTATACAATAATTCTTTTCAAAAACATTTTGTAGACTGAAACATTTTATTGTACATGCTCTAAAGGGCTTACTTTATGGATTAACTAATCATTTAAATGTAGTAAATAGAATAGTTATACTTGGATGTATTTGGATAGTTTATATGTTTTTAGCTATCTCTAATACCAGTAATTTTGCTTCTAGTATGATTTTGCTATTTTTAATATTTTTCTAAAGTTGCTTGCAAAGTCACAAAAGTTGAACTTTCTTTTAGTAACTTTCATTGATTACATAACTCATTTTGCCAGTACAAACAGCACACCATTTTTAATTTTAAATTGTGTAGTTATAGATGCAAACAAGTAAGGAGTAATTTGGCTCTATATGGAAAATATGAAAATACAGTACTAAAGTAAGTTTATTGATATTCTTTCAAGTGGTGTGTGTGTATTTGGTTTTATTTTTTTGTTTTAGTACAACTGTTTGTTCTCTTAAAACAAAATTTATCAAAATAGATTTTCACCATTGGTTAATCTTATGTGCTTTCCCAAATTTACTCCCAGGAAATCAGGCTTTTCTGCCTCCTTCCCATTCTGGAGTAGAAACTCATCCAGCTATGTGTACTCAGGAAATTATTCCTTCAAATTAAGAATTCTATACCGAAGATCACCCTTTCCTCTGTGGGGCCGTGGAACCCAAGCAATCTCTCTTCCTGTGCTGAGATCGGAGGTGCAGAATGGTAAGGTTGTGCTCGCCTGGCGGTAAGGTCCCCGAGGGCCTCTTTGTTTCACATGACCCTGTACCACCCCACCACAAGATTGCCCTTTCCTCTGTGGGTCCTTGGAACACCAGGACTCTCTCTTCATGTGCTGAGATCAGAGGTCCAGAAGGATTGGAAGTCTAGACGGGACTTCTACTTCCTGCACTGAGATCAGCTATCCAGAGGGGTGAGTGTGGACAAGCCATCCTGGAAGGTCCCCACCAGCTGAGACTCCCCTGACTGAAATCAAAGGAAGAGATGGGCAGGCGCCAATCCAAAAATTCCTCCAACAACCTGAAAAGCAACATGATAACACCAGAAACCAATGAGTACTCAACAGGAAAACCTGAGCAACCTAACCCAGAAGAAGTAGAAGAAATCAACTTTAAACGTAACTTTATGAAAGTGATAGAGACTTTAAAGAAGAGGTGAAAAACTCCTTTGAAGAAAGGGATGAGAAAACTAACAAAAAGTTAGAAGAAATGAATAAATTCCTCAAAGATACCCTAGAAAACCAAGAAAAAGCAATCAAACAGGTAATGGAAACAGTTTAAGACTTAAAAACTGAAATGGAGGCAATTAAGAAAACACAAACAGAGGGAAGGCTGGAGATGGAAAATCTGGCTAAACGAACAGGAACTGCAGAGACAAGTATAACCAACAGACTACAAGAGATAGAAGAAAGAATCTCAGACGCTGAAGATACTATAGAGAAAATAAACTCATTGATCAAAGAAAACAACAAATCTAACAAATTCTTAACACAAAACACCCAGGAAATCTGGGACACCATAAAAAGACCAAACCTAAGAATAATAGAGGTAGAAGAAGGAGAAGAAGCACAGCTCAAAGGCCCAGAAAATATATTCAACAAAATTATAGAAGAAAACTTTCCCAACCTAAAGATGGATATGCCTATGAAGGTACAAGAAGCATACAGAACACCAAATAGACTGGATAAAAAAAAGACATCCCCTCGCCATATAATAATCAAAACACAAAACATACAGAATAAAGAAAGAATACTAATTTTAAAGACTTAGTGTACATGGGGATTGTAGTTAATTATTTAGATAGCAGCTTTATTGATAGTGATCCCCAAAACTTAAAGGAAACCATTATGTGTGAGGATAGATAGTAGGTGGGTAAATAGTAGTAGATAACTAAACTGTAAGATACAATATATTTCAAGCAGTAAACTATTAGGCCATGAAACATGAAGAAGCCTTAAATGCATGTTACTGATTGAAATGAGGCATATGGAAAGATTAACTGTGTGCATCTGGATATGTGCAGTGAGAGGAAAGGCAAAACTATGGAGATAGTGAAGAGGTCAGGATGGCTAGGAATTGGGGGTTGGGCTTGGGTTAGAGTAGCAAGGAGACAAGAGGATGGGGGGGACATAAACTCTTTAAGACAGCAGAAAAGTAGACACATGCTACAATACTGTTTCCTAGACACAATTTTTAAAACAGAGTGAACCTTGACTCAAAAGTACTTTAGGGACTGTGATGTGTCTGTGCAGTGTCATCACATGTAATGAGGACTGTGATGTGTCCGTGCAGTGTCATCACATGTAATGCGGACTGTGATGTGTCTGTGCAGTGTCATCACATGTAATGCGGGCTGGGTTGATGAAGAGAAGCTGGAAAAGTGTGAGAACATCATATAAACAAGCAAACAACTTCTAAATTAATTTTAACGAAAAGTCAGTAACTAGTCCAAAACTCATTAGACCCTTTGACAAAGGTAAAATGCCTCCGAGTCAGCTAAGCCTGGTGTTCCCAACATTCTGAGATAGCATGTCCATCCAAGGTGGCCAGGAGTCATTGTTAGTCCTGGCGAGACAGAGAGCTTGCTCCATCCATTTTACCAAGTGCAGCTCTTTCTGTTACATTTCTGCCACAGGAAATGTTTTCCTCACAACCCTTCCCTGTCACCTCCCTACGCTTTAAACACACAATAGAACCTTTTTGTTGCATGTCATAGCCCTGTGCTTTAAACTCATATCAATAGAGCCTTTCCTTCCATGTAATAGCCCCATGTTTTAAACACATGGCAGTAGAACCCTTTCTTCCATGTCACAGCCTCTGGCTTTTAAACACATGTCAGTACAACCTTTGTTACCAAAGAACAAACAGAAGTTTGCCGTGGGGCAGAGCCAGAATGTGGAGGAACACTTGGCCTCTGCCTTTTCCCAGGATGTAACTAACATTAGTTTCTGTGTTTTCAAAAACACTGATAAATTAGGAGAAAGACATATTACATATGCCCTTAACTACAGCTTTTACAAAAAGACAAAATGTCTAAAATCTTTCCTCTAGATTTAGAAAAAAATGTAATATCATTGAAATTATTTTATTTCATTCATTTATTTCATTTATTTATGTATTTACATATGTATGTATGTATGTATGTATGTGTATGCATGTGTATATGGTTAGTTAGTATTATGTACAGGTGCTCTAGCACATGTTTGTGTTCATGGAGGCCAGACGTCAATATCAGATGTCTCTCTTCACTTGTTAACATAGTCTTTCATTGAACCTAATCACTGACTTACCCAGGGTGACTGCTCAGCAGGCCTCTGCCATCTACCTATCTCTGTACCCAGGGCTGAGATTACAGCTCAGGACTGCAGTGCCGGCTTTTAAGCAAATGTCAGGGATCCAGCATGTCTTCATGCCTATACTCGAAGCCCTTTGTACACTCGACCATCTCTCTGTCCCCACTCCAGAGAGCAACAACAGCAACTACAGAACAAAAGAAAAAACAAAACAAAGCAAAAGAATCCATTTCTATCTCTCCAGTTTCAGTCAACAGCTGTGATCTTAGCTTTGTGAACTGTTTATTATACTCCACCATGCATAAAATATTGACTGATCTAGTGGCTGGCTATGGAGTGAGTTGAGGTGGGGGGGAGGGATGATAGATTGACCTGGACTGCAGTGTCAACATCCATCCATCCACATGCAGACAAACAAAAAGTGGAAAGAGGGACACATCAGCTTCACACCTGAACAGCTTTTATTTCAAAATATGTCTGGCCGATTGGGACTCTCTTCTCTGGAGTGAAGAATAACTCTATTTTTGCTGGCTGCTTGGTTTTGGTCTTTTGTTAGAGACTGGAATGGCAATTTTGGTTCTCTCCAAAATGCTCTTGCAAGGAAGGCTCACTTGCCATCCACAGCACTCTGTTGTCCATAAGTGGTTCTTCTCTCATATGGTCTTCCAGTGGCAAGGATACACAAGAAGAGCGTTGCAGGGAGAGACCTGGAAAACAAAGGGGAAAAGCACATTCTGGGGAGACTTCTTTATTTTAGAATCAGGCAGCCCCAGCCCGAATTGATTGGAGTCCTAGAAAATATTAGCCCACTTCTCTGTATTAAAGATTCAAGGTTTGTACTTGGTGATAAGCTGTCTTATTTACAGAGCCAAAACCAGGAACAAACAACTATACAGATGAATGTTATGCCAGAGAATTGTGGTTTAATTGACCCCATATTATAACTCAAAGAATATTTTGACTCTTCTCAAACTTAGATTTGTATCAAAATTACCTGGAGAATTTAAAATACATCCCAAAGGCCAGTTTCCATTCTAAACCATGGAATTCAGATTGAATTTCACCCCATGTCCTGGATTGGAACTGGGCACATTCCCAAGGTTATTCTAATGATGATGTAAATTTGAGAATTTCTGCTTTAGAAGCAAGCAATAAGAGCCAAATCCCTAGTTCGGCATTCTTGGACTCTGAAGATCACATATTAATGGTCATTAAACCCACCAGTTATCCCTGCAAAGTTCTCCTGGCTTTGTTCGTGTGGACACACCTGCAGATGTGAGCTTGTGAGCTAGTGCCTGACCTCCACCTGTTTCCCTAACTGATGTTCTCAGAGAGAAGCTTTCCTTAGTCCCAATGGTTTCTTTTACTGAACACCAACCTTACAGAGTTTTTGTTCGATTTCCCTCTTAAAAACGAGAGAACAGAAGCCTGAGAAGGAAATGCCAGAGGTAACAATTTTATGCAAATAAATATTAGGTAGAAGATTATCACATAGTGTTGCAACAGTTCTTTCCAGTTTGTAGATGCCACTCGTCCCAATGTAAAATTACTGAAAATGCAGAAAAGAGGAAAACTACTCATTGTTATACTGGAAATAGCTAATGTTTAATCTTTTTAGCAGCCTTTACTTACATATATTTATGTGCAGCTTCCTCTTTTAAGTATTTTTATAATCATTTGTATTCATTATTTTTACATAGCTGTGATACACATACCCGAGAAAACAATGAAAGGGAGGAGTATATTTATTTAGTTCAGTATTTCAGAATCTTTAGCCTGTTGGCTTCATTTCCATAGGTTCTGGGCCCAGAATGAGGCAGAATGTCATGGCAGTAGGGATAATGCGTGGCTCAGCAGAACTACGTCACTTCATGAGCGACAAGAAACGAACACCAGAGTAGAAGTAGTAATAAGGTTGGTTCTCCAGGAACATACCCCCAGTGACCTACTTCTTTCAGGTAGGATCTTATCCTATAGTTTCTAGAACTTACCAAAATTATGCCATCAGCTAGGTGCACAACATTCAATACGCAGGCTGTGGGATTTGTTCATTTTGAAACAGTATCTGGTGTTTATTTCTTTGCTTTCTGTCGTGTACGTGAAAAATCACAGATTTAATGAGTGTTATACAAAAGCCCTAACACTGAACTGTATCCCAAGCCATATAAAGTACATTTTGATGAACAATGATTCCTAGAAAGCTGTGAGCAATGGCCACATTTAGCTTTCAGTTTGGAAGTTAGAAAGGAAGGGTTTTGGTTCTCTCCAAAATCCCCTTGCGAGGAAGGCTCACTCACCATCCACAGCACTCTATTGTCCATAAGTGGTTCTTCTCTCATATGGTCTTCCAGTGGCAAGGATACACAAGAAGAGCGTTGCGAGGGAGACCTGGGCTAGTCAGCTAGATGTTGAGTGCTTCCCACTGCTCATGGTTGCAGTTTATCCCTTCCTGCCCTCTGCACAAAGAAGGTAATCAGGAACCAACCGAGGCTTGAAAAGAGCTGTCCTTGAAACTTCATCAATATCTCTAGCATTCCCGTGACTAGCCAGAGAGCAAGGTGCCCTTGGCTGTGTTAGTGTATGGCCTGAACAATAAGGAGAGAAAAGCAGACTTGGTTGCTGGGGAACATTATTTTGTGTGCTTCTCTTGTTTATGCTGCAATGTTTTACTCTGTGAACAGGCAAAAGCGTGTCTAAAACACTGACGGTCTAATAAAGAGCTGAATGGCCAATAGCAAGGCAGGATAGGCGAGGCTGACAGGCAGAAATAAACAGAAGGAGAACCGAGGAAGAGAGGAACAAGAGAACACAGAGAGGAGGACATCAGTGGTCAGCCACACAGCCACACAGCCATACAACCAGTCACCAAGTAAGAGTGAAAGTAAGCTATACAGAAGCAAGAAAAGGATAAAGCCCAGAGGCAAAAGGTAATTGGGATAATTTAGGTTAAAAAAAGCTGGCAAGAAACAAGTCAACCTAAGGCTGGGAATTAATAACAAAGAATAAGCCTCTGTGTATGATTGATTTGGGAGCTGAGTGGTGGGCCCCTCAAAAAGCCAAAACAACACTTGGTTTCAGAATTCAAGAGAAAAGTTCAAGAGAATTTCCTGCCTAAGCAGAAGAAACAGCTCATTTCTTGTTTATGCATTGGTGTAGGAAGTCCTTCTGTCTATGTGTTGCTTTTATTGGTTAATGAATAAATCTGTTTTTGCCAGTGGCTTAGCAGAATAGGGCAAGGCGGGAGTTCCAAGCAGATAGAGGAGGAGAGAGTAGGTGGAGTCAGGAGGAGCCATGTAGCTGCCACCTGGGACAGATGCCTCCCCTGGAGCCTGATGAAACTTTGCCAGTAGTCCACGACCTCGTGGCAATGCACAGGTTAATGGAGATGGGCTAGTTTAGTATATAAGAGTTAGCCAGAAACACACTTAAGCTGTTGGCCAAACAGTATTGCAAATAATATAGTTTTGTGTGTTTATTATGGGGCTTGGTGGGACAGAAACTTTTACCTACAATGAATTACTTTTGGCTTGTTTGATTGAGTCCATTTTCTCTTTCTCACTACGTAGATATTTTGTGAGATTGTTTTCAGTCCTTTTTTGGTTGAAAGTCCTAGGAATTCATGTAGTTCTTTTAATTTAGAATGGGATGTATTTGGGTTTTTTTTTTTTTTACTTTTCATTCATTACGTTGTGTTGCAATAGTTATTTTGTTTTATTTGTAATAGTGTGTAAATTAAGGAATAGCTCCATATATCTTATTTCATTAATCTAAATTTTAAATTTAAATTTGCACGACTACACCTAGTTTTCTCACATTCAATGAGATCATGACTATAAAAACATAGTCTTTTTATAGCCCTGGGAAATCCAGTGGCAGGAGTTCATATCTCTGTTCTGTAAGTAATTTCTGAAACAATTTTACATTGTTAAACAATCTTCTTACAATATAATTTTTAGTCATTGTTACTAATTTGTGATGAAAGGGTATAGCATGTCTGTTTCTTAATATTTATTCAATGTTGTCAAACATTAATATTCCTAGATGTTCCTTAGGGATGTGTCAAAATGCACATTTTTATTTTGTAGATCCAGATTTAGGTTGAAGATGCTGCCTACTCACCAGACTCCAAAAGCAGTCCATATTGTTGCTCATGAGACCATATTAAAAGTATTTATTTATGTTATTCATGTGTGTGTGGTGCCCACAGAAACAAGGAGAAGGGATCAGGTACCTTGGAGTTGGAATTAACAGGGAATGTGAGCTACATGATGTCAGAGCTGGGAACCAAAAAAGGATCCTTTGGCAGAGGAGCCAATTTCATCCTGTATCATCTAAGGCTATATTTTAAGTTAGCAGAATAAGAATACAAAAATGTGCAGTTTGGTCAGAAAGGGGGCTTACTGAACATTTCAGAAAATGACTGAAACTACTAAAGACTTTAATATTCTTAAAGAGAAGTCAAAAACTTTGCACATAAACAAAGGAAAGATGCCTAGAAGAGAAAACCCTACCTGAAGGCCCAAGAACATCAAAATGCAAATTCATTTCAAAGATTTTCATTTGTAAGGATCTTATCTAGAAAAAAAGGAAGAAAGAAAAAAAAAGAAGAAAGTGATAAAGACAATCACATAGAGAAGTTGTAAAGACAATCACATAGAGAAGTGACTTGTTTTACTTGTTTTCACAACAGGCTCTGGTTAGCTTTAACTGTCAGCTGGTCATGACCTGGAGTTACCTGAGAGGAGTGCTCCAGTTAAAAAATTAGCTAAAGAAGATTTACCTGGGTATGTTTTGGGGAAAATATCTTGATTTTTAATTGATGTAGGAGGGCCCATTCCATTGTTAAAGTATTAGCCCTAGGCAAATAGTCCTAAATTGTATAGGAAAAGCTACCTGAACATAACCCAGACCAAGTGTTAGCTAATAAGGAGCATCTTCTCAGTTACTGTGGCAAATATTTGGCTGTGAAGTAAGTTCCTTCAGAGGAAAGGCTCTATGGAATGGAAGTCAGATAGCTTTCAAGTTCCTGTTTCAACTTCACTCACTTATGGATTCTGACTTGTGTTGCTTAGTTTGGTGTCAACTTGACACAAGCTACAACCATCTGAGAGGAGGGAACCCCTGTAACATCAGGCTATAAGCAGGCCTGTAGGGCATTTTCCTAATGAGAGATTGATGGAGAGGGCCCAGTCTAATGTGGATGACTCAACTCCTGGGCTGGTGGTTCTGTGATGTGGGATTCCCTTCTAGATATGTGTTGCTTTTATTGGTTAATAAATAAAGGAGAATCTTGGGCCTGTAATAGAGCAGAATAGAGCTAGTTGAATGCTGGAAGAAAGTAGGTGGAGTTAGAGAGATGCCACGTAGCTGCTGAAGGAGACAGATGCCCACCCCAGAACTTTGCCAGTAAACCATGAGCCTCATGGTAAAATATGAAATAATAGAAAAGGGTTGATTTAAGATGTAGGAGCTAGCTAGAAATATGCATAAGCTAATAGGTCAAGCAGTGATTTGATTAGTACAGTTTCTGAGTGATTATTTCGGGTCTAAGTGGCCGGGAAACAAACAAGCAGCCTCTTCCTACAGTTCTGAATTTATAAGAAAGCAAGACTGTGCAAGCCAGTCAGCAGTGGTGCTACACTCTGAATTGGCTCCAGCAGGTTCCAGTCCAGTTTGAGTTCTTGCCTTAATTTCCCTCAGTGGATTCTAATATATATAAGATAAATGAGCTTTTCCTCCCCCAAAGTTCCTTTCTGTCAGGATATTATTTCATGCTAATAAAAATAAAAGTAGAACTCCACCACAGTATTCAGAGGCTGCCATTGAAGCCATGATCCACTGGTAGCTGGATGCTTCTTCAGATGGCAATAGAATTCAGTATCATTCACTTCTTAACAGTTTTGAAAACATGCATAATGCAAGAGTTATGGGTTTATGAAAGGAAGTTTGCATCAAGGTTTCAGAAAAAAGGAAGCCTACATTGCAAAAGAGATCTTAGTGAACATTGAAGGTATGGAGAAAGTAGGGTATTTGCCAAGGAAAGTTTTGAGCAGAGAGAAAGTAGGCCAGGAATGAAATCTCATGTGCTACAAATTGCCAGACTCTAAGGACTGAGCTACTTGAGAGAGTTTGGAGCCCAAATCATGATGCCAAGGCCCCAGATGCTGGACTTGGCTATAGGAGGCAATGCTTGTCTTCTTGTCATGAAACTGACTATAGAAGTTGATGTTGGCCCTGCTATGTTTCAGTGTTGCCTTGGTTCAATAATTCATTCATTAACGGCCTTCTGCTTTCTTTCCTTGGGATGCAAATGCTTACTTTGTGTCACTATATACTAGAAACATGCAATATTCTTTTATTTTACAGGGGTACACAGATAAACTACCACCTTGAATCTCAGGAGAGATTTTGAAGGTTAGATCTTTGACATCTATTAAAATGACCATTCAATCTACTATCATGGTCAATGAGATTTCAAAATGATTGACAATGAAATATTTTATTATTGATAATTTACATCCACACACTCTTTCCTATCACATACTATCTATTTTATAAAATTTTTGTTATCCTGAGTATCCTGCTTATTTTCCCTTGCTTTATTTAGAATATTTATTGCATATGTAGTATTTTTGAAAATATATATCAATTGATTGGGTTTGCTTTTTATTACTAATGGCTGGAATCATAAGGGTTACAATATTGTTATGGTTTCTGTCAATATTATATTTCTTCCTTATTGATGTTTGTACTCATCATTTATTCACTAATATTGGTGAAGATATTCTTTTTACTAAGCCCCAATTTATCTCTTTTCCTACTGATGAGAATTTTGGGTAGTTACATCTATTGCTAACTTAAATAGGGTTTCCATCAAAGTTTACATCATGTATTCTGAGGCAAATAAGCTGGAGATTGGTGCAAATTTAATTTCCTGAGATAATTTTACATTGTTTTACAAATCAGTAGCATTAATAGACACTTTTTCCAGCAAAGTCTTTTATTTATAATCTGATTTTTGCCCTAGTATTAGTACAATATGATTATCTTTTGGTAGTCTTCATTTATATTTATGTGATTACTAATACAACTTTAGATGAATGAATGCTTCATATATTTGGTAGTAATATCCACTTTTCAAACATTCTTCCTATTTATATAGTTCTTCTTACTAATTAGCTATGTTTATATTGAATTTTTGTTTGTAATAATACCATTTCTACTAACTACATTTTTGTACTATTATATATATTTCAGGTATCTTCTTTCTGGGAACTCATAGGTGATACCTCATATGAAAGAGTTCATCTAGTTCCTTATCAAAATAATTGCTAGTCCATCAATATGTCATTTTATGTAGTAATTTCTTCTAAATTGAAACCTTCCCAACTAGAGGGTGAATGGACACTTAAAATGCTCAAGAAGCTACTGAAACATATTATTGCTGAAGTTTATGAAATATGATACTCAGGAAGCTCACAATTTACAAAATTCACAAAGCCATTTATCTGAGGCTATATAGTAAACTTCTAGGGAAAAGAGAGGTTTATTTTCTGGTGGAGCCTCTTGCAAGTAGATTTCCATGGTTAAGGTTTATGTTTGTTTGTTTTGACAGTGATTGGTTGGTTGATTTGTAAATGCAGTTATCTTTCAGTAACTCATAATTCTGGAGCAATCCCTCATCCATGCTTCTGTAAATAACCCCTGTAAATCCAATTGTTCACAAAGTTAGACATGGGCAGAACCATTTCCTTGGTCAGACATCGGTGCCCCATATGGGGTGAATCGATATTCATGTGTTTCCAGGAAATGTTACACAACTCTAATATAAACTGGGGGAAACTTGAGTCTGTGCTCAAGTTCCTACCGGATTTCTATAAGCCTAGGTTAATTTAAAGTTTCCTCTATCTGACTATAACATTTCTGATGATGGAAACTGTGTTATTACTTATGTCTAAGATTAGAATAAACATTATTCCCTTCTTGTATTTTTGCATTCAGGATTGAATGAATAATTTTCTATAAACAGATACTTCTCATTGGTTTTATTAAGGTGTATTAATTTTTTCATAGTGCAATACTCTAATGTGATTCCAGATTGGTCTAACCATGATGTAGGTGTATAGAGATTTTGCGTTCAATATTTGGCTAATACATCATGATTACATCATCAAGCACATAAACTTGTTTTCATTTGGTCTTGAAGTGTGGTCTATGCTAATTTTCTGCCTAAATAATCCAAGATTGGAATACTAACCAGTTGTGCATTTTTAAGAAATCCTTGAAAAGGGGAAGAAAACCACCCTAGGATTTGAATAAAGCTTTGCATTTGTCTGCAAGCCTATATTAATGAACTCATTCTTCCCCAGTACCAGCAAAAGCTTTGCCATGAACATCAGCCACATTTGTACTTCTTGTGATCCGAGGCCATTCAGTGACAATGGCATGCTCATAAGATTGGCATTGTCCTTAGTTGCCCCTCATCTGAATCAGGTGCTTGAGTATAGCTTCTCAGATGAAAACCGAGTGGTGGCAGCAGGAGCAGTCTGTGAACTTGAAGCAAAACTTCTCGCTGGCATCTGTGGTAATTGAATTGTAACTTCCACATCATTGTACCAAGAGAGGAAAATTATTGCTGTAGATCCATGGGGCAGAGATGATAAGGAACAGGTTGGCTCAAGTACAAGGAAGTTCTCCAGGGCTGGATGAGCTAATTCAGATACCTTCACATGACTGTATATAGTGGCAGGAGATGAACCGATGAAAATATACATCCTGGAATATAGATTTAGAAACCTGTTTCCTTTGTCACTCATTATTTTATTTCATATAGGTTTGATCAAATACCCTGCTCTGTCCCCAGAACAAAATTAACAATTCAAGTATACAGGAGCGAAATTAATCTTTCTTGACCTTTCTAATATGAAATGTAATCTTTTGTGGCTATAAAACAAGAGAACGTTGTACAAACCGAGGTTAGAAATTGTAGTAAGAGAGCAGGCTGCGTCCCGCCGCCTGGCTAGCTTACACCTAAAATAATCACACAGAAATTGTATTAATTAAATTACTGCCTGGCCCATTAGTTTTAACCTCTTATTAGATAACTTTTACATATTTGTTTATCCCATCTCCATTAATGTGTATTGTCATTTGACTGTGGCTTACCAGCATGACTTCAAACAGCGTCCGTCTCAGACAGGAGTTTCCACACTGTCTTCTTCCCAGCATTTCGTCTTGTCTACTCTGCCTACCTGATTTTTGTCCTATCAAAAGGCCAAGACAGTTTCTTATTTAACCAATAAAAGCAACACAAAGTCAAAAGGACCTCCTACACCAAGAAATGATTAAAGGAACCCCATGTAACATGGAAATATCCCACACATTATTTTCCCAGTTAGGCTTTCAGAATATTGCTCCACAGTTTGAAAGTCTTTTCTTTAAAGATGGTATCAGTGCAGTTGAGATTTAGAAAAGAGGGAAAAAGTGAAAGTTCTAACTTTACGTCTAAGATTAAAGCTGCTCCCTCTCTTTAAGTTTCATGTCTGGAATTATTTTTCAGCATAGGATTAATCTTTGAGCTGTGGCCGCTACAGGTTTTACATACTTAGTTAATTAGCAATTCTTACCAAACCGAGTGTATCATTTCTCTTTAGAATCCTACATGGCCTCAATTAGACATATTTACGGGAAAAGTCAATGGATAAGACATTAGAGGCCAACCTCAAAGTCAGGAGAGAGCAACTGTAGACCTCAGAGAAGTGCTGCATTTGCCAAGAACTGGTTGGTTATTGATCCAGGTCTGTGTCTCTGGTCACAGTAGCACTTACCCTAATTTTTCTAGTGTAAATATAAGTAAATTTGAATGGGTGTTGCTGAAAACAATCTGTAAATCTACATTTTGTGGTTTTGATGGTAATTGTAGTTACTGGAAGGTTCAATATCTGGGGCATGTTGAGGAGACAAGGCTGTGGCCTGGCACCCTGCTCCCTGCAAGTACCTCCTGAAGCACTTTCTCCAGGGCTATTAAGGCGACTCCAGCTCTCTCTGCTGAGAAGCACAGAAACCGCATGGGTACTCAGCAGAGAGGAAACTGGAGGCAAGGGACAAGCATTGTCAGAAGATATGCTGTGCATTTAACTTGGACTTCGTTTTCCCCCTGAGGTCAACCAAGCAATTAAGGCAGAAAGATCTGAACTGATTCCCTGCTTTCTGGGAGGTAAACAACAATGCATTCAAGTGTTCTCCCTGCCTTTTATCCTTCCTCTTTCTTTGACAGTTTCTCCCCCATCCTAGGTTTGGTTTTAGAGGCATTCTAACAAACATTGTATTCTCAGCACAGCTCCAGGCTTCAGCTTACTGGGAAACACCTCCCCTCAACAGAAGATGCTTCAGGGTTAATGAGGGTTAATGGGTATTGTATTTCACCTGGATACTGCCAAGAAATTTTGAACTGAGACAGAGCGAGGGTGGGGGATGGGAATGGCTTCACCAGTAGTATAGCAAGAAGAAATGAAGTACTGAAAAAATTTCGCCACTGGAGCCCCACCCTGGAACGAGGATGCTCCAAAGTTCAGACACACAGGATGCCTAATACAGCAGCCTCGTCACTTTTCCTTCTCTCCAAAGGACATGGCATGCCTAATTTCGTTGAAAGTTCATGTGAAGTTGTTTCTACCAAAGGGAAGAATACGTCAAAATACATGGAGTGAGTTAACATGCATGACCAACACCTGCATGCACACAAACAATTACAGTGGGGTTTTCAGAAGAGGCAAGGGAGGGAGGAGTTTACAGGCATCCAAATATCTGCTCTCTGGTTGAAGTGCAGCTCCATTCTTACTGGTTTGTGCTACTGTGATTTTCTTGATGCCAACCATTTTTCTCTGTGATGAGCAATTCTGTTGTTACATCTGTGTCTATAACTTCAATCCCTCCCTTGTTGTAGCCCCAGGCCTGTGGATTAATTACAAGCCTCAAACCTTGTGTTTTCAGTTTGCCACAATGCCTCCTTACATTCTATTTGCTCCACCACTGTTCATGCCTCCTCTACCTGACAATTCTTTGTACTTATAGCTCTGATAAAGTGTGGCCTCCTCTGGGAAGCATGACCACCTCCAACACCACATTCATTATTCATGTAGAAATGCATGCTAAATTCAGACTATATTATCTCTATTGTTTCTTCTAATCTGTGAGCACTCTAGAAACAGTATGTCTCAGTATGTCTCAGCATCTATGTTTATAGAAACTATTATCACAGTGTTTCTTATACTATAATAACATGCAGATAGACTGATATGTGAGCAAATAGATGAATGAATGAATATGCTAAAATACTTTGCTATGACTGCACAAGATCACTTGAGAAAATAAAATAGAAGACTTCATTATGCATATAAATCTTATACATGTAAATCCCAGATAAAAACTAACATTAATGTGTCTGAGGGGCATGCATGTAGCTTAGGAGAATGGACATATACATTGAGCATTTCTGTGTCCTCTGCTTTCTAAAGTTTGGGGTTTTATTTGAAACTAACCATTCTCTTCAATGTCAGAAATTTACCATTTCATTTTGTGACTTAAACTGTGCCAAATACAAACCTTGGTCAGAAAATTCCAATGTATGAACCATGCCCAGCAATTTCTTTTTATCAATGAAAGTAAGAATTCAATGCCACCTATAGGCAACGACATGGGCAGACTCCAAAAATGTCAAGACCTGGGAACTAAATGGATCTATGAACTTACAGGGTTGGTTGCATTGGTTGGGCTACTTCAATTTCTTCAGAAAACTTGTAGAGAGAATCAAAGTATATCATTCAATGTTCAGAGCAGCAGTCAATGGAAGGTAAAATTAGAGAATATGTTATCAGGAAGATCATCGTGGAAAAGAGAGAGCTAAAGAGGCATGGACCACAGAACGACACTTCATCTAGACCTCCGGGATTCGGCCCCCACACTCCACTTCCTGTGTAGCTTGCTTGTACTTTAGAGACGGCAAACATCTGCAGCTGATGATGAAACCAGAGGTTTTGAAAATTTAATTGGATCAATTCACAAATGAATCCATGTGAAATGGCTTAAATATAAATCATAACAACAAATCTACCAAGTCAATGTCAAAGTCCATGATTATTGCACTGTCCACTGGTGCAACCATCCATCTTAACACAACATGGATCATATCTAACTAGTTTTAATTTCAAAATCTATGTTTAAAAACATCTTATTCTATATTGCATCTACTATATGTACATATGTGCATGTGTGATCTTTCACTTTGTTTTAATTTTTTTCATACTATCTATTTTCATCTTGAAATCTATGCCTGGTGGAGCTATAAGTAGATTTTATTTCATAATTTTTCCATTTAAACAGGTTTTTATATGGCAAGTATGGACTTGAAATAACTAAATAGCTGAGGATGACTTCGAACTTCCAGTTTTCCTTTTTCTGCCTCTCACATGCTGGTATTACAGCCTTGCAACATACCACATGTACTTTATATGGTATTGTGTTAGGGGCTGAACCCTGGGCTTCATACATGCTAAGCAAATATTCTGCCAGTTATATCTTTGTTTAGTTTTATATACACATTTTATTATTTATGAATTCGTTGCAAAGAGCAGGAATTACTTTTATAATTATTCTGTCCACTTGGGCAAAAATACACCATTCACATTTTAACTTTGGCCTTGGCTGTAGGCCAGAAAGTCTGTTTTCAGGATGTGGGGAGGGAAAATGGATCCTTCCTGTGTAACTGATGGTTATGGCTTTTGACCCTTTCTTTGATTAACAGTGAGACCAGCTGACTGATTTAACATGGTCCATTTCATGCAGATGGCTCCAGCAGCCTTTTAAAGCATCCTTTCAGGTGATCTATGGAAAGAGTAGCAATCTCCATAGCCTGCCTTTGTACCACTTGTTAACAGCCTGCTTTTCAGACATGATGCAGTTTGAAATAAATAAAAGCTCATGATAGAAGCAAGTATATATACATATATGTATATATATATCAATTAATAATATGATAGAATTATAAACTGTATTTCATAAAGCTTCCATGTAAATTATCACAAACTAGAGGAGTTAAAGAATGAAAGTCTACAAAAGTTTATATCCAGTTTTCTGGAGGTTATACACACACACACACACACACACATATTCAACAAAATCATGGTCATATTCTCTTACTGAAAAAATCAAGGATACATTTTCCCTTAGCACTATAAATGCTTTGCTTCAGATACACAAAGTTAGAGGTCTCTAAAAATATTTTGGTGTGCCTTTCTTCTATCACAGGTTTTACTGTGTATGTGTGTGTGTGCACAAGTGTAAACATGCATGCACATATATCTCTACTGATTTTCCTTTGTTCTTTTTCTATCTCCCTTTTGAGAAGTAACCATGCCTTTACATTTTTTATAATTACGTATTGTGGCAGGTTTAGAACATGCCATGCATACATGTTAGTTGTCAGAGGTCAGTTTGTAAGAGTTAGTTCTCTCATTTCATCCTGTGAGATCTAGGAACTGAACTTTTACGATCATTAGAGTTGTCAGCATTCAACTTTTCCCATATCACAATCCCTCCTGTTTTTTAATAATTCAAATATTTAACAATTTTTGACCATTTCTTTAAAGAATATGCATATATGCTACTGGGAGAGATAGAATGTTTGTCTGACTATGGATACCCCCTATAGTGGCCTCAATAATGTCTGGAATATTACTGCTATTTGAAATCCTAGGGCTACACAAATAAATAAAAGGTTAGTCTTTCCAAATGCAGACATCAGCTTAACCAAGATCACAGCTCAGTTAAAAAATAAAAAATCCATCAAGTTTATCATAACCTATAAAGAGGGAAGAAATTCATATCAGAATCATTTTGAGATACATCTAACTTTAAGATTGCCTTGAATTTGTACAGTTCTAAGGGAAAAGAATCTTTATTTTTGTTCAGTATAAGCACATTTTTTGTTTATTTTGTCTGTTTGAAAACATTGAAACAAACAACTTTAATGAAAGTCCTTACTAATTAGCAATGATCACCAACAATGAGGTATATTATCCATTGTGGAATTCTTGGTTTCAGTGTGGGTGTGCATGCAAACACATGTGTGATGTGTGTACACCTTTGCAGAACTGTGTTTAAAAAGTTGTGACTTTAATGGATCAGGGTTGAATATCCTTAGAGATTTCTCTAATTAGGCTCTGCTTCTCTTCTTAGATGAGTTTAGTAGCCAAGTAAATGAACTAATTAGTAGTCTGTTGGTGAATGAGTCTGCAGTGTTTTGTAAAACCCCTGGTCATCATTGGAAGTTCCTACACAAAACAGCAATTAAACAGTTCAGGAAAAAACGTCTCTAAATGTGATCCCTATTCCCTTATCTATCCCGTGACTGAAAGACTGTTTGCTCATATTGTCCTGTTCACAAGTGGACTTGAGAAAGAAACCATGGAAGACAAGCAACATGCAACACAAATCTAGGCCACAAAATCCAATGTGGAGATGAAAAGAAAAAGGTGATTTCTGGTAGAGTAGTCTCTTGAATGACCCAACATGTCTTGGCAAGTCTCTGAATTTTACCTTGATGTTTAAATGAAAGCACACAGAAACTGGAGGGGCTAAGTCTATTGATCGCTGTGACTTATAAATCTAGCATGAAAGCAACCTATAATGCAGAGGATACGTGTGGTGGTTATTAGTCTGTCAACTTGATACAAAAAAGTAGAATTATCTTAAAGAAAGGAAACTTCAATTGAGGAAATGCTTCCATAAGATCTGATTGCAAGGATTTTCTTAATTACTGATTTATAGGGTGTAAACAGAGACTGCTTGTTCATTTCCTGGCTGAGAGACCCAGATAATCACACAGAAATTATACTAATTACAACACTATTTGGCCAATGGCTCAGGCATATTCCTAGCTAGCTCTTACATCTTAAATTAACCCATTTCTGTTAATCTGTGTATCAACATGAGGTTGTGGTCTACCTGAAAGATTCTGACATCTTTCTCCTTTGGCAGCTACATGGCGTCTCTCTGACTCTGCCTACTCTCTCTCTCTATCTCTGTTCAGATTTCCTGTCTGGATTTATCCTGCCCTGCCATAGGCCAAAGTGGCTTCTTTATTAACCAATGGTAATACGACATATTAACAGCATACAGAGGGGAATACAACATCATCTCCCCTTTTCTGTCTAAATAAATAAAAAAGGTTTTAAATTTCACATAGTAAAATTACAATTAACAAAATCTTATCAAGCAAGAATTACAGTTACAATAGTTATGTCTTATTTATCTTTTATCATAACTAATAAAAACTATAACTAAAATTCTTTAACTCTACCAGAGACCCTAGAAGGATATACTATTACCTAAGAAAGTAGGAAGTGCATTGTAAGCAACTTCCAAAACTCTAGAATTGTCAGAGACATCTCTCTGCCTGGACAGTCACCCAAAGCTTTTCTGTAGTGTGGGGCATCCATCTTCAGCCTACAGGCCCATAGTATCTGGTAGACTTTTCCATGGAGCAGATAATTTGAAAGACTGCTTTGCCTATATTGACAGTTTGTCAGTCACTTTCTTCTGTGTCCTGCAGAATGTCTGGCAGTTTCCTTTGTGAAGCAGGAACCCTGAAGGACCATCCCATCTTTTGGAAAGCTTAGTAGTCACTTTTTTGTGGGTTCGCAAGACCCATCCCACTGTGGGTGGTGCCATCCCTGGGCTGATGGTCCTGGATTATATAAGAAAACAGACTGAGCAAATGAGTAAGCAGGACCCCTTTCTTCCCCAACTTGATTTTTTCATCATGGTGTTTTGTTGAGACCATAGAAACCCTAACTAAGACAGTATGTGACCTAAAAGTACGACCAATTCCATCTAACTCAGATGTGCTTCTTCTAACACCCCAATAGTTTCTTGTAACACATTAATATAGTGTTTTTGAGACACATTTATTAATAAGCAAATAAACCAACCCCCATGTAAGTGATAGCATATTCAGAAGTGAAAACGACTAAAGAAAAAAAATGAATTAAGGATTAGGTTTGCACTCTGATTTCCTAGGCAGAATCTCCAGAATCATTCTTTAGACTGTAGTCATATTTCATTCTTACCATGGTCTTTCAGTCCTCAGTCTATCTCCACTTCATCTTGGGGTGTCCATTACTTTAGAGCAATGGTTTTCAGTCTCCCTAATGCTGTGACCCTCTCATACAGTTCCTCATGTTGTGGTGACTCCAACCATAGAATTATTTTTATTTCTACTTCATAGCTGTAATTTTTCTACTGTTATGAATTGTAATATAAATATTTGTGTTTTCCAATGGCCTTAAGTGACCCCCAAAAAGGTTATGTAACTCCCAAAAAGGGTTCATGACCCACAGGTTGAGAACCACTGCTTTAGAGTTCCATTCACATATCAATAAAGGCTAAAATATCATGTCCCTCTGTACCTCAGGACAAATGCCTGATTCCTAGGGCTGTTAGAGAGTATCAAATGCCATCATACACATAAAGCTATGGACTGGTAGCACACAGAACAGGTGAAATGTTTAATACACTTTACTTTTCTTTTTTTTGAGATTTTCTAGGTGTCTCCTCTGTGGCATACATCCTCCATCAACCTACCATCCCAGGCTCACTGCCTTATATACTATCTCCTCTTATAGTCAATAGCCGTTACGTTGCTATCAACATCTGAGTCCCAGCCTCTTGAGTTCTGGTAATCCATTAGCTCTCAAAATTTTTATTCTCTACTGGATTTTCCAATAAGGCAAAGGAAATGCGAGCATGGTATCAGCAGCTAAAGACTGAACAGTGCAGGACCTGGGGAGGGGGAGTGTTGTCCCCATTTCTCAAAAGGAGAAAGAGGCAGATATGGAGAAGTGGGATCGCCTACACAGGCTGACACTTTCATTTTTTTTAACAACATATAGAATGAAGCATATCTGTTATCACAGAGATGCTGGGTCCCATCTGTTTCAAGGAAGTCACATAACTCCCATTGGCTTCCACATGACTGTTTTGAGAACTTACTCCCAGAGTTCCTTGACAAGTCATCTTCGAGTAATGAGACAACAGGGAGACTGGGAAGCTCTTTCCTCCTTCATCCTGGGAGGAGAAAGATTCTTTCACCTCACTGTTTAGATCAGTCACAGCCTACCAAATCAAATTTTAATTAAACTAGGAATGCCTAGTAGAGGTTTCATGTGTCTTTGAAGATGTTATGCTAGAATGTAATATTGAAAGAAGAAATAATTTGTCTACAGAAATCTGCCTGTCATAATTAGGACAATACACTGGGACCCACTAGCATTTGTCAGGTAGAAAGAAACTGGTGAAAGTGCTTTATGTCCCCTGAAGCATTATTTCTGTCAGTGGAGACTAACCAACCTTAAAATAAAGCCACCAAACTCCCAAGGACATGAGTTGAGGGAAGAGTGAAAAGGATTACTTAAAAAGAATGGGAAATACACATGAAATCCAGATGTTCCTTAGTATGTGAAGATAGTTCATTGCCAATTTAAAGATTTTGTTAATAGAGGTCAAAATCACAGGAACAAGTATGGAAATGAAGCCAGTCACTCAAAGTCCCCATGGACCACCATCACCGTCTAGAGTCCTGCATGGCATCAACCAGTCACTAAAAGTCCACATGGATCACCATCACCGTCTAGAGTCCCACATGGCATCAGGCAGTCACTCAAAGTCCCCATGGACGACCATCACCATCTAGAGACATGAATGGCATCAGCCAGTCACTAAAAGTACCCATGAACTACCATCACCATCCAGAGTTCTGCATGGCATTGCAGCTATACATGAGTGCTGACCATCCTTACAGACACAGCAGCATAGCCTGAAGGATGCACTTCAGCTTATGTCAGTGTTCCAGGATGGTCCACACTGAGCATGTGGTCAAAGTGAAGTATTTAGAGTTGAATTGAATGAGTTACCACCCATCTGTTAATGCAAACTGAATCGTTTAATAATCTTTTTTTTGGGGTGACGGTCTCCAGAGTACTGTCCTTGCTTCTTTGGTCTGGCATTCTGACAGAAAGTGGTCTCTGGCATCGTGCTTACAATTACACACCACTGCCCACAGCAGAACTCACTAATGGCTCTAGTGAACAAAGCACCTTGTAAATAAGGTAGTGTAGGCATTTTCACATTGGGTTCCATTAAGTACAAGTCTATGGTTGAAGAAATGGTTTCAAGTTCAGTTCAGCATTCCAATATCCCACTTAAGGAACATTGCTTTCTTCCTTTCTGGCAGTCATGCATCCATTGGGAAAATACTCAGCTCCTCTGGCAGGAGGGACCCTGTGCTCATTATACTCTATAAACAGAATGCAGTTGGTACTCCCACCCTCATGGACTTGGGAGGAGGCACAGTCAGTCCTTGAGTAATGACAACTTGTTTATGGCAGCATGAAAGAAATACAGGAGGCTGGACGCAATGGCCTTGAGGTACAGATTAGTCTAAAGAGAGGGACCTTCCAAAGTGTATTTCCTAGATTACATAGTGAGTAACAAGAAGGCTTCAGTTAGAAGAAATAACTGATAGAGAAATATCAAAATAGTTGATAGAGAATTGAGGCCCAATGAGGAGTAGGAGCATTGAGTAGGAATAGTTAAGACACTTAAGAATCTCAGAGAGGGAGGCAAACCAAACTCCAACTTAAGTATGTGAGCAGGTACAACAAGAGACCAGTGACTAAGAAGGAATTAAGGAGTTTCAGAGCACCCTCTCTGAAGAACCCGCTATTCCATACAGCATCTTCAGAGTGCAACAGAAGCAGAAAACAGCATGTCTTCTCTAGCTAGGCTGTATGGCTTACTTACTTGAATTTCTGAAATAAAGAAGTGTGTATGCTCATGCCCCCTCTACAAACCTTACTCAATCCCATGGCCCTGCTTAAAAGTTACCTCCTGTATCCTACCACGTTTACATCATAATCTTTATGTGTGAAATGTATGGTTATTTGTGTCTAGAGTATATGCCTGTTTGAATGTCTGTGTATATGGATAGGAGTACATCTGTGTGAGTGTGAACAAGGAAGCCATAGGTCAGCATCAGTGTACTTCGTAGTTGCTTTCGAGTTTATGGTTTAAGAAAGAGTCTCTCACTGAACCCGGACATCACTATATTCGCTATCCTAGTGGCTGTGGGCATGCTACTGTCACCAGTACTAATGTTACTGACATTTACAACCATGCCAAAATAGCCCATGGTTGCTGGGGATCTGAACTCAAGTCCTCATGATTGCACAGCAGACATGTTATCAGCCACGTGTTCCACAATGTGTTCCACCAACCACGTGTTCCACCATGGATCAGGGCAAAGTGATTTCTCCACATTCTTATATTATTTATTATTTAATCCAGTAATTATACTGGGTAGATAAATTATCTTCTTGCATACCAGGAGCCTAATTCTCATACCATAAGTTTTGTAGGGAAGTAAGATACACTTTGAAATTTCTTTTAACCGACTCACCCCTGATATTCACATAATTAATCTCATTGTCAAAAGAATTTGGTTTTAAGAATAGGTAACACATTAGCAAATGAGACAGAGGGCAAAGGAAGATTCTGGTATTGTGGATATTACATTGTGGCCAGGGAGATAGGTAAAATAAAGAAGGAACTTAAATTAGATGATTCACATGTGAACACAAATATGTACTCATACATGTGTATATATTTGTATATTGCAGGTTCCCCTAGCTTATGATGCAGCTAATCTCAGTAGACCCATCATAAATTGAAGCATCATAAGTTAGAAATGCATTGCATCTATTTAAGTTATGTAGCATTACATTCAGCTACACATTGCAGTGTAGAGTGCTGTGTGTTTCTCTTGTTACATGAGGCTAGGTAGCAAGGATGATTGGAGAATACTGTGCCTCCAAAGGAAAGACCCATGTCAAACTTCAAAGTGTAGCTTATTCTGAACCTACAGTATCTTTCCCACTGTTGTAAAGTCAAAAGCCATAGGTTCAACCATGCTACACTGGGCATCAGCTTTATCTAGAGCTCACGAAGATATGTACTATCCATGTGAATTTCAAATACTGCTTGGATCAGTGAGGAAATAAAGGTTAAAGGGGGATTCGTGAAGAAGTGACTGGCTAGAGACATGCGACTTTGTACGGTTTGACTGCGAAAACTCAAGAGGTTGATACTTAAACTGGAATGTGAATAAAACAGAATCAGGCATGTGAACAACTGGGTTATTGTAGTCCAAAGATATAAACACTACCCCAAATTCTAATATAGAAAACACTCTACAAAGCAGGAGGGTGGTGTAGGGAAAGTCAGAGGCAATATGTCTAGAAGTAAAAGCAGTAGGAAGGATTTGGTCTCAGAGAGACAGGAAGAACACAGGTGGAGTTTGGATATAGACTAGTGTAATTAGATATCTTTGAAAGGCACTAGTATTTGAGGTTTAAATGGACTGGTTGCTTGTATAGTAATGTACATTATAGGAAAGTTTAAAGGAGTAAAACTTATCCAAAACTATGTTCTAAATCTGAATTAAATATTCATTACTTATGCTTGACCTGACAACACTTTTCAGAACTGTCTCCTACAAAAGATGTTCACTGTTAAGATTTCTTTTTGACATGTAAACAAGTTTGCCTGATAAAACTGAGATACAAGACTGCTAGGAAAGGACTAGAAATTCTTCGTTCACTTCTGTAGTGAATGGCACAAAACACAGCCTTCGGATTTCAATTCTTTAGAGAGTTGGTTAATCAAAGGCAAAAAGGCAACTGAGTCTTGAATACTTTTCAAAGGAAGGTGTGTATATGTAAGCATGTTTAATAAATGAAACATGAAGTCAGGGGCATAAAAGGAGTAATTTTAAATATCTTGCTTGCATTGAATTCTCTATCTCCCTCTCTCTATATGTGTGTGTGAGAGAGAAAGAGTGTGCATGCAAGTCTGTGTGGGTGGTGTGTAAGTATGCCTAGTTCTTTTCTTCTGTCTGGCATTGGACTTGGGTCATCATGCTGGCCCACAAAGCACCTTTACCTGCTGAGCCATCTTTCCGGCCTCAAGAAGACATGGGCCTTAAGCCACAGTTGTTCAGCGTCCCTCGGGAAAATGATGACACCACCATTTTTATTACAGCAGTTGCTTTCGTTTGCATTTTTGGCACAGAATGACTATGAGTAAAATGATTGAACAGTCATAATAAAATAAATCCACTGTATCAATAATAATAACAAATATGACACTTTTACTTGCTCATTTAGTTACCTTAAGCCCCAAGAGATATCGTTAATAAGACTCATTCTAACATATGAGGAGCTCAAGGCTCAAGGAAATAAAACCACTCACCAGGGTCAGAGGGCAAATAAGTTTCTGAAACAGAGTTGTAATCTGTCTTACTCAACTGTTTAATATTTACCATCTGAGAGGCTTTGAAGAAACATTTTCTTTGCAGTTAAGAGGGACTGTCCTATCTGTTAGTCATCTTTCTGCTGTCTTAACAAAATCCCTAAGATGAGCACCCTATACTGAAGAAAGGTCCAATTTGGATCCAGTTTAGGAGGTTTCTTCCATGATCACCTGATCCATTAGTTTTGGGACCTGTGAGGAGCATGATAGAAGCATATGCTAGAACAAAGAGGATCAATTTATGGTCGTGAATAAGAAAGCAGAATGCAGAACAAGGAAAAGACTGGCATTCCATAATGCCCCCTATGGCATGCCTCCACTTAATTATCTTCCTACCAATAAACCACCTTATTATAAAGGTCAAACCACCTTTCAATAACACCAAGAGCCAAGATCAAACCTTAATTCAAGAATTTTTAGAAGTTTCTCATAATAAAATCTCTTGCATTTACAAATGTATGTCAATATCACAGGCCCTACTGACCCTTAATAAAATATACTTTATTTCACTTAAAACATATTTATTGGATATATACTATATGCCAGTACGTAGTGGTAGATCTGGAAAGCAAGCTAAATTTGTCTTTTTAGCATTTTCTATTGCAGTTGATTTTACACACAAGGAAAGGTAGTTGTAAATAGAAAAAAATGTTGAGATTAATACGTAATGCAGTGTCTTAGAGCAGTCAGTGTTAGAAAACTGAAGAAAGCAAGGAAATAGAAAGTGTTGGAGTGGAGCATGGACTGTTCTTTTAGGTCCTGTACTTCTATAAAGTTTCTTGTGACCATATTTTGCTAAAATACCATAAACAGAGGATCACTTGAATGTGGGTCTAATGAAGAGATAGGCATTAGGGCAATGGTGGTGCACACTTTTGGAGAAGCCTTAAGCACAGAGCTAAAGCTATAACTTCCAGGTGGGAAGAAAGTCATTTATGAACTCACATTTCCTTCAATATCTAGGGAATACATCCTATAGCATGGTGTGTCTGTGCTCTATCAGACACTGTGTTGACAAAAGTGCAGTTACTGTGTTTATTCCAAATGACTTTCAGTCAACTTTTGCATTCCTTTGACTTTATGAGAAAAAAATATAGCATGTTGGTAAATTTCCCAAAGTAGAAGTTAGTTTTCCTAAAAGCAGAACAATGTTGACTTTCTTTTAAGGTACCAAATGCATTTTGCTTTTGTAATTCATTAAAGGTGTCTACTTTTCAATCAGTAGGAAATGGCAATGGGCTAATTTTCAGTTGACAAATCTTTCATTAAAATTAATGCCTACCTAAGCTTTTAAACTGTGCCTATTAGTAAAACTGTGGATTGATAGCATGCATAGACAACGCTTTTCTATAGACACTTCGGTTCTGAAGAGATGTCACACTGGGTTGATTTCTGGTTGCGCACAGGAATGCTGTTCCTCCTGCAACGAGAACTTATCTGGGTACAATTATCCAAAAGCAGACATGAGGCCAAAAAAGGCACTTGGCATTTGATTTAGACTTCCTGTGACATTCTTAACGGATAGCACCGACCTCAGATGATGATGCTGTTAGTGCTCTGGTCCCAAGGGTCACCAGCTATGAAAAGCCAATTGCTGCACTTAAAAGCTAGACCATCAGAAAGCTTGGTGTTCTAGACACCCTGGCTCCAGCTCCATCTATGAAACTTTAAGTGGTATTTGCTAAAAGTATGGGAAAACCATATCCTGTCTTATCCATGTGGAGTATCTTTGTACATGTTACAGCATCTCACGAGATGAACAACTTGAGCAGGGCAAGCAGCCAGTACTCCGTGTTTAAATATTTCTAATTGACCAAAGAAAAGAGGTTTACTTGGATCTTAAAATCTTCTCCCATGCAAAGAAGAGTGCACAAGCTTGCAATCTTTAGATGTAAAAGGAGGGGTGTATCTCCTAATGGTTCTTTAAAACCATCCCCAAGGTTCAATGCTGAATTATGGTTTTATACTTAACGTTTCTGAGTGTGTGAGTTAACATACAGAATATCCATGCAGAGAGGAAATATTTTTGCAAGTCTCTTGGTAAGCTAAAAGCCCCAAAACAAAAAAGAATGAATCTCTAGTTTTTTTTATTTTATTCAAACAAAATATGAAATAAAGTTTCTTCTTGCTGACAGATTTCAAAATAATCAAAGGCTGATGGCTAAAGAGAGTTCAACAAAGGCCCCTGACCTTTCTGCAGGGTTGGGGCTGAAGCGGCAGTGATTAAAAAACAGTACATACAAATAAGTTTCTAGAAGACTAGAAGACTAGACTTTCATCTAAGTATGCAGCAACTCTGGAGTCTTCAGACGGTCTCAGCAAACACCAGGAGGGAAGATGCTCACCCACTCTCTGTGTCTCTACCCAAGCGGTATAAAAAAACCAAGCAACTCTGTACTTTGTGCAGTCCCCAACTAACATGTGAAACTCTGGACAGTTAATGACACTTAGGGAGGATTGTTTCAGCCTCACTCTGTGTCCCAAGTCCCTTGTTAATGGAATTTGAGAGAGAGTCTAGAGTGGAAGGGACTGTCCTCTGCCTCCCAAAACAAGGGAATACCCTCCCTCTGCCCCTCTTCTCTCTCTCCTTCCCTCCCTCCCTCCCCACTCTCTCAATCTTTCTCTCTCTCTCTCTCTCTCTCTCTCTCTCTCTCTCTCTCTCTCTCTCTCTCTCTCTCTGTGTGTGTGTGTGTGTGTGTGTGTGTGTGTGTGTGTGTGTGTGTCTCCCCTTGGAACTAATGGAGTATTGGTCTTCAATACTACTCCATTACAAATTAAATGATGTGGTAGGTGCCTTTGCTCAGGATTTGGATAGAGTCTAAGGAGAACCTTTCAGAAAATCTTGGCAGCTATTGTTCAAGGTAGAATCCTTTTTAAGGACAGCTCTATGCCAACCCCTGTTGGAATAGGCACGCGGGCCTGCTTTTCGTCCCGGCGGCCACCCGGCTCCCGCAGCCCGGTGCCTGGCTAGCTTATACCCGAAATAATTACACGGAAACTTGTATTCATTGAAATACTGCCTGGCCCATTATCTCCAGCCCCTTATTGGCTAACTCTCACATATTTGTTTAACCCATTTCTAATAATCTGTGTGTCACCACGAGTCGTGGCTTACCGGGAAAGATTCAGTGTGTGTGACCTGGCAGGCTTCATGGCGGAGCTCTCTCTGGCTCTGTCCCCTTCCCAGCATTCTGTTCTCTTTATCCTGTCTATCTAAGTCCTGCCCTATCAGAAGGCCAAGGCAGTTTCTTTATTAACCAATAAAAGCAACCCAAATACAGAAGGACCCTCCTACACCAAACCCCGATTCAACCATAGATCAATTTCTGTTCGTTTGCTTGATTTTACATTCTGACCCAAGATTACCCCCTCCCTCCTCTCCTCTATGTCCCCCTAGCCTCTCCTTCTCCTCTGTTTCTCTTCAGGTACAGTCGGGCCTCCCATGGATATCAGTCAGCCATGGTGTATCAGGTTGCAGTGATACTGGGCTCCCCCTCTTCTATTAAGGCTGTGTGAAGTAATCTAGTTGGAGGAATGGGTCCCAAAAGGAGGCAACAGAGTCAGAAACAGCCCCTGGGTCACTGTTCTTTAAAAAAAAAAAATCTGTTCTTTAAAAAAAATTATGTAATTATAACTCTCTCTTTCTCTTTCTCTCTCTCTCCCTCCCTCTTTCTCTCTCGTGTGTGCATGGCAGAGGTCACTCACCAGCAGGGGTATGCATGTATGGGTACGTACACATGAATGGAGGTGCCAAGAGAGGCCAGAAGAGAGTGTTGAGCACCTAAGAGCTGGAGTTTCTACTTACTAGTGGGAAATCTAACTTACAGAGGTGCTGGAAACCAAATGCAGGTCCTCTACAGAAGCAGTATACTTTCTTAGCCACCGACACATCCCTCCAGCCTAACCCACTGTTACCCGATTGAGCTCCTAAAACCAAATCCTGTGTCTTCATCTTCTCTGTACATAGAAAGTTCAATTTGTATAATGTATTAAACTTTATTTTCAAAAGGAACATAATTCTTTTTCACTACAAATGCAACATAACATTAAATAAAAGGAAGAAAATAAGCCATTTTTTCTGTTTACCTATTTTCCTTCATTGTGAGGTAGCCATGGAAATATTTCATTAGGCAAAACATGATAACAGTTTAAAGTTTTATATGGTATTTTCTTTATATATTTCCAATTTTTAGTTGATGTATAAAAATTGATATTATTTGTGGAGATGTGGTGTGATTTTGAAACTTGAATAAAATGTGTTAAACCAGGGAGCTTAGTATATCACCTTAAACATTTATCATTTCTTTAACAATTATCATATATTCTAAATCCTTTTCTAGCTATTTTATGTATATAATATAAAATTATTAGTTACACACATGCATGGACACACACACATATAAACATGCCCTATGCATCTAGATATGTATATACTACTAAAAATATGGAAAACTTAAATTTATATGTGTTCTTTCTAAATCTTTCTCTTATTGATAGATTCTCTCTCTTTCTCTCTCTCTTTTTCTCTCTCTCTCTTGTTTGTGCTATTTCCCAGCTGTTCACCAACTCTAGGGAGCTTCCACAGGGCTTTTGCATTGGCCCCACCCTCAGGCTGAGTGACTGGGTTTTGTCACTGCACTCTCTTAAACATGCATACAGGGCTCTGAACCTTAGGGCTTACAAGCTTTAAAAACGGGGCTTGTTGAATAGTTTATGACATAAATATTATGTGTCTTTAGGGCTTTTTAAGCCATGATTGAGACTCCATTTTACAATGTATACCTGTGTCTATAGTGTTATGTGGTGGTTCTAGACTTGCCAAAATTGGGCAGGTCTCCAGAGATCATATGCATCAACGAGCCTGTTGCACATTCAATTGCTTGTTCGTTCTTTCTATGGGTATCCTTCTAGATTCTAGGGGGTAAACCAATGGGAACCAATTCCTTGTTCTTTTTAGAAATGAGTGTTCATCATTGCTAAAAGTGAGAGAAAAGGTGAGATGGGAAATCTGAGGAAAAAATGTCAGGTGGTGAATGTAAGCATTTGCTTTAGTCAGCTGTATCTGGGTCAGATCCTTCTTTCAAAGCATGGAAGAGCGTGTGAAGTTCATCCAGCTAACACAAAAAAGGATAAGAACTGATTTCCAGACTCTCTCATAAGTCAAGGAAGATCAGATAGGACACTGACATTATCTAAGACCTTGACAGAACTCCAAACTGGAAAACTGCCCAAGGTTCCTTCTGCTGTAGACACTTGTCTCATCTCACCCCTGAATCTGACACCTGCTTTTCCATTGATCCCATCTCACGTGCTAGTTACAGGATCATGTTGCAGGCTACCTCTTGACCCTTAGACCAAGCTCAGAACGAACCGATCTCTCCAGAATAAGAATCAGGCACAGAACTGCCAGCACCCAGACTCGATCAAATGAAGAGGGCATTTCGTGCATTTTTCTCCCAACATTGTTGGGCAAGTAAATAAACGAACTAAGACACAGCAAGCAGTGTCTGGTTCTTGAGGGAGGTAATTCATGAGCGGAGAAGTATTCAATGATCCCAAAATAAAATCCTGTCTTGAATATTTGAAAATATATTTTGCCATAAAAGCATAAGAACCTGAGTTTGGATCCCTAGTACCTAGATAAAAGTTGGACTTGTTAACACATGTCTATAGGCACAGTTCTAGGAAGGTGGAGACTAAAGGATCACTGGGGCTTGCTGGCCAGTGCATCTGATTGGCTAAATTGGTGAGTCACAGGTACAATGGGAAATGTCTCAAAGATTAAGGGGGAGGTCAACTGAAGAAGACACCAAGTGTCAACCTCTGACCTCCATATGCACGTGCCTGCACATGTGTGTGCGCACACACGCACACACACACCAAACACACAATTGCACACAAACATATACATACAGAGAGCGAGAGAGAAAAAAAGAGAGGGATGGAGAATATGAAAGTAAAATTCCATATTTGGATGTTTTAAGTGCCAACAGAAACATATTAGGGTGACATTATGTTATATTATAATATTATATTTTTCAGAGGACCTTATACTTGATTTTATTTATTTTTTATTACTTTACAAATAATACCAATCAAAATTTTCACTTCCTCCCCTCCTCCTACTCCCATCCCGCTCCCCCACACACCCTCCCTCCCCTCCAGTCCTAAGACAGGGCAAGGTACCCTACCATGTAGGAAGTCTAAGGCCCTCCCCTCTCCATCCAGGCTTAGGAAGGTGTGCATCCAAATAGAATAGGATCCCAAAAAGCCAGTACACGCAGTAGAGACAAATCCCATTGCCATTATCATTGGCTTCTCAGTCTGCCCCAATTGTCAGCCATATTCAGAGGGTCCAGTTTGATCCCATGCTTGTTTAGTCCCAGTCCAGCTGGATTTGGTGAGCTCCCATTAGCTCAGGCACACTGTCTCAGTGGGTGGACCAACCCCTCATGGTCCTGACTTCCTTGGTCATATTTTCCCTCCTTCTGCTCTTCAACTGGACCTTAGGAGCTCAGTCCAGTGCTCTGATGTGGGTCTCTGTCTCTATCTCCATCTGTTGCCGGACGAAGGTTCTATGGTGATATTCAAGATAGTCATCAGTCTGACTATGGGACAAGGCCAGTTCAGGCACCCTCTCCTCCACTTCCCAGGGTCCTAGCTGGAGTCATCCCCATGGACTCCAGCACTTATATTATATTATATTATATTATATTATATTATATTATATTATATTATATTATATGCAGCATAGTGTTCAGAAGAGTGGAAATACTATACACCTATGTTTGGTGAATGGTGGTCAGTTTTGAGTAGATGTTTTAATGGGTCTATCAGTTGAATATCATGTGAACAAAGACTGTGGAGCAGCCAGGTCTGCAAATACTTTCCATATACAAAAAAAATTGGAGGGTATTGTTTACTGTACAGGATAATGGAGAATGCTGAGGAAACCCAATAATAGAGCAGGGTTATATGAGCACTGCTCTGCACTGCCAAATAGCCTGCTACACACACCTAAGAACTTCAAGTCAACAGGAGAGTGTTATAGGCACTCCACCCCCCCCAATAACTTTAGATACTACAGTGAAGAATTGACATTTTACTACTAGACATATTTAGGCATTAATAGCCAATTTTTAATTTAGATTATTTATATGTTTGAGGAAGTATCAAAAGACTGAAATAGATTGGTCAGGCTTCCAAGCTAATAACTCTGTGTGCTTAAGGGGAAAGTTGACTAACATTAGCAGTTAGGGCAACAGGTACCTTACCTTCTTGTCTGCAGGTACCTGAGTGACTTAGAGATTATTGTACTAAAGGGGATGCTGATAATGATGCCCATTGAAACTTGTGGCTCAGGGTAAGCAAAGCCATAGGGGAAACAAAATGAGTGAGATGGAAATACCATCTAGGAGCCAGTGGCTGAAGGCAACCAAATTGTATGCTAGACAATACATAAATTATACCCCACAATACCATTAATTCATTTGCATCTAGGTGACAGTTGAAAAAAGTGGGGTCAGAGATGTTCAGCCAGTAGCTTCAAACCACACTTAAGAACTATCAGTATCTACATTGGCACCAGGACCTACTTTTCCAAATATATGCTATTGTTGTCTCACACTAGCTTGAGAAAGACGCTTGAGGTACCTGTTCAGCATACTTACTAAAGGATTGCTCAAAACACCATGAATATGGTCCATCAAGATGTCTCAGCAGATCGAGGTGCCTGCTGCCAAGTTAATTGTCCTTAATGCCTGAATACTGTAAAGATGGATGAATGGACGGACGGACGGATGGATGGAAAGAAATCTAACAAATTTCTTTGAACTGTCAATTCTAGTTATTTTTTTCATGATGTGTACATTTGGTATATTACATATCATTTTCATTTTACTTTTTTAAAAAACAGTCTTTCCTCGTTTTACATACCAATCCCAGTTCCCACTCCCATTGCAGATATTGAAGCTTGCTCATACACACAGATAACTACTAAAACTCCCAGGTGAAAAAGGGAAGTTTAAAAAATTTTAAAATATTTTTATTTTATTTTTTTGAGATTATAGTATAATTACATCATCTCATCCTTCCATTTCTTGCCTGTAAACCCTCTTTTGTACAGCTCCTCATTCTCTTTCAATTGCACGACTTCTTTTTAATTGTTATTACATTGTGTGTATATATATGTCTGTATACGTATAATACAAAATACATAAATACACCCTGTTCAAGCCTGCATCTTACTTGTATGTACATTTTCAGGGGTGATTATTTGGTATTGGGTTTAGAAGTTGAAAGTCATAGGACAAAAGTTATATGAAATGATATTAAATGATACTAAAAGATGTTCAGTATCACCGCCTATCGAAAAAGCACACATCAATATCATCATTTATTTGTGTTTATCAGAATGGCGAAACTGTTCACTCAGTATTGGTGAATATGAAAACAAACTGTGTCAGTGAGTATTGTGTCTGCCACTCATACTTTGCTGGTAGAAATATAAAATGAGTTCTTTGAGAGAGTTCATATCGTACCTACAGCAGTTAGAAGCTGGGACAAGAAGATTTGCATTTGAGGGCAGTCTAGGATTCACAGTGAGACCCTACCTTAAAAACTAAAAGAAAAAAGATAAAACCTGCAAAGATGATGCAGCTACCCTGAAAAACCCCTTGAGAACTTCCTATAAAATGAAACAGGAAAATAATCAGTCTACGGTTTACTTCTGACTATTTATCACAGATAATGAAAATGTGTTCATAGAAGAAACTGTGCAAAATATTCCTAGCACTGTTTTGATATCATCCAAAAGATAAAACTACCATAATGTTCTATGTGAACAGCTGAATTCTAGTGTAACTTTATTACAGAATTCTACCCAGCAGTGACAAAGAATGATAAGTTATACAAAAACAATGTGTCCAGAGGGAATTCTGCCAAAAGAAAGTATACACACTACATTTTTGTACTTAAATGACAATACATGAATGGTAAAATTATAGAGAAGATAAATGTTGATTAGCGGAGTCAAGGATTTAAATAAGGGATGAAGATGGGGAAAGTAGGCATGGCCACGAAAAACAGCATTAGGGACCTATGTCTGAATATAACCTCTGGTTTTTAACAAATTAAAAATTGCAAAAATTAAAATAAAAACATGGATAACATATGATACACAGACATAAATCGAGGTAAAACTGGAAGACTGCTTCCAGTCCGGTTCTGCTTTTGGAATTCTAAAGTAGTACTGTTAGGAGTTAATTCAAAGAGTAGATAGTGTCTCCAAGTTTTCTTTCTCACAACTACCATGTGTATTTATAATTTTACCCAAATAAACAGTTTAACTAAAAATAAATAAAATATCTGAAGTACAAGGATGAACTCCACATGAGATATTCTTATAATTTCCCATTCTGTTTTATTTCTGACTTCTCATTTTGGATAGAGAACAACAAATTGTTGTGTTGATTAAGTAAGAGGCTCAGTGCCTGTTACACAAAAGGTACTCAGTGAGTGTCAGGCATCTTTAGGGAAAGCAAAGAGCTTCTCATGCCTATGCTTCATCTCAAAAGTGAAAATGGTCTTGGTTTCTTAGTACCTCGTGCGAGGCAAATGAATGAGCATACGGCTACTCTGGAGAGCTGGAAATCTACAATCTACCCCTTGCTTCTAATTTTACTATTTCAAGCATTAGACGCACAATATGAAAACATAGTCTAAGTGGCAATACTAAGAACATGTCCTTAAAGCTTCCCTCTCTTTTGTACCCCTACTCATCCCTTTGGTTTGACTTATTTGTTTGCTTATTAGTTGATTGGTAATCAAGAGAGGAAAAACACATAAGCAAGAGAAATACCCTTATTATCACAGCTTTTTTCTTTATTTACCATGAGCATGTGACTTCTCATATGCCATGTCTTAAGCTACATCATCTGTGGAGACATACATCATCAAAGAGAATGAGAAGACCCTGATTGGGAGGGGGAACTCAACTTGTTAACATATCATTCTCATCAGTGCTTGTGGGCTTTGCAAATGACAGAACCAGTCCATACATCCGTATGTTTGCAATTTTTGCCTGTGTTGTCTCAAAACCATGAAATTAGCATCATTTCTCCTCTTTTGAAATGTCCCACCCTAAGAAGAATGAGAGAGAACAGAATAGAAAAATCTTAATAAAGCAGGAGAAGAGCCAGAGCTGAGGTTCAAGCCTGCTATTGTGACAAGTCTCTGTGGTACACACCCCACAGAAAGGCCCCTAGCCTGCCAAGCTGCTTCTCTGTGAGCAGACTGGCTAGACAATGGTGCCAAGCCACTGGCACAATGACAGTTGTGCATTTCGTTTCTCCTCCTCTTGAGGTGACAATTTCCCCAAGGCCCGAGAACCAGGGTAATTCTCTATATTGAAATGAAAAGCACTGGGCCTGGCTGACATTTTTATCAACCCAACTTTCTAAATGAGTTCTTTGGGAAGATAAAGACCAAATAAAGCAGGCAGTCACCTTTAAAATTGCTTTCTCCACTATGAGGTGTAGAGTGGGTTTCAGAAAGCAATGGTAAAGGGACTGCATTTACTAAGACAACAAAGATTGCTTTGGAATTGGGCCAGGTCCAAAAAGGAAGATGGTATTTGCAAAACCTGCCAGGCATTTAATCTCAGACCCTTTCTATCTCAGCATCCACCCAAGGGCATTCCTACACCCACCCATCCCCTCTATGGTGGACACTGTCCTAGGTGCTGAAGTTTAATAGAATAGTCTTAAATGAGCATCCCTCTGGGGGGACAGAGGGTTGTGATAGACTGTTCTCTCCAAATAAACAGAATGGGACACTTAAAATTCTCCATGATGACCAGGATTTCCAGGGGAGACTGAAGCTCTTTTTAGGTTAGAGCTGAAGAGTGAGAAGGCATTGTAGGACAAGAGTTTAAGGAAGGCAGGGGAGGGGATGAGAAATTGCCAGCCAGAATAACACAGGTCACTGTGCGCTTTTCCCTTATATAGCAATTTAGGGAAACAGGGCTGTTTTTTTTTTCATCCCAACAGGGGTAAATTCATAGGTTAGATGTTGCTTGAAGTAGTACAACACACAGAACTTCCTCACAATGAAGAATATTCAGCCACAAATGTTGAGAATCCCTGGATTAGAAACAAATCTTCCAAAAAACTCTATTTACAGGCCCAATCACTTAGACCATGCATATTTATTCTTAGGTTCTCAGTGAAATTACAATGTGACTTCCCTGTGCCTTATCAAGACATGGAGGTGATCAGCTCACATAATTCAGATACTTTTAGGCACTGAAGAAGTAAGAAAGGGACTTAAAGCACATATTGCTCACAGGTAATCAAAGCCCTGTATTTCTCTATTGAAATTGTTGATAATTGTTTCTTCTCAGTGTGTTCCAACCCTGGGCTGTTTTGTTTCCCATCATTGCTTCTAAGAAATACATGCAAGATAAACTGGAGATACTATCAAAAATAATCCAAATAAACTTTTCAGACTGATAGAATTGATAAAAGCATAATTACCCAAATAAAGTAAATTCGGACAAAGACTCTAAGATTTTATTTGAGAGCTGAAATCACTTTAGTCATATTATCTGCATTTAGATATTGATAGACAGTTCCAGGTTTATACCTTCACTTACATCCTATTACTCTATGAATAAAAGTGTGCTCTAAGGATTCTGACTGCCAGTAAGAACAGTATGTGGGAAGTGCTGATACTAAAGAGTGGTGACACATTAGGTCTGGGTACGACGAGTGACGGAAAAATCCCTGTGTCATATCCGCTATCTTGACAATCCATACAACTCTTAAACAAAGGGGAGGAAATCAGTTTCGGGAAATCTCCTTACAAAGTGAGTATCTCATATCCCAGGCATATATTTGGTTAATGTAATCTAGTGTATGCACAGGCATTTGCTAAATGCTGACAACATTGAATAGCACTTAATTTAACTAGTGCATATTTATGAAATTAATGACATAACACTTACCATCTCTCCTAACATTAACTGTGGATGATGGTATTTGATCCTATGGGACTGCATGGTTATTAATCCCAGAATTAAATGCAAAACTAATCTCAAATTTTGCAGAAGTGACAAAGAGAGATGAATATAGGAGACCAAACTGTACCGCAAATGTAGGGACTTAATGAAAATAAATTGAAACAAGCAAAAATGATCCAGGTACTTTTCCTTACATGTCAATTTAGGTTTCATTTTTAAGTGGCTCATGACCACTTATGTAATATAAAAGGTTAAAGTCCATAATTGTGCCATTCCATACGTATGCTCCATCTCTAGATGAATATATCTACTGAAAGTGACATGTCTCATTCTAAACGGCTGCCATACAACATATATGGATGTTAGAAAGAGAAAACTGATTTCCCATGTTTCCTTAGTGAGGGAGATGAATTTTAATATATGATTATTAAAAACATTATGATGGATTATAGATCACAACTCTTTGTTGTTGGTATTTATAATGGTGTCAGCAACAATTATGGGCAGCAAGTGACTATAATGGCATTTTCTAAGCGTTATATGACGTTTCTTATTTATAACATTCAAACACAATGACAGGTCAGTGATTTCATATTCCAGGAGTGAACAAAATAGTTCCTATAACCTTTGTTCTGAATAAATGAAGTTCTGAATATTCTTTAAATGGAATACCAAAATAAAAGTCAAACATCTCTGCAGCATCAGATGGAGGTTGAAATCCAGCCGTCTTGTTACAGAGACTATTAGAAAAATATATGATGTTCTAAATATTCAAGAATTGCTGAGATAATCTTAGTAGTTTACAGCCACACAATAGTTCCTGTCTCCTTGCATTATCATCGTATCAGTGATGGGCATATAATTCATCTGATGAAATTGCTCTGGCATTCCACGGAAGCTTTGAGACCATGTGTGGCCTCAGTCTGTGTTTTTGTTTTCTCTGCTCCAGAAATGAAAGCACTGTAATGAACAATATCAATATCATCAATAGCACCCTCTAGACCACCCTAAAACTCAATGTGTAACCTAGGATGACCCTGAACTCACAGCAATGCTCCTGCCTCAGTCTCCCAAGTGCTAGTACTACTGGTATAAGCCACAATTTGAGAAAAAATTGAGAGAAAGAGACTATATTTGTTCAGTTTTATACCCTATACACAAGCTGTACTAGTTTCTTGATGTCATGGAAGTTGTAAGTGTAAGTTGTTGTGTGTAAATTGTTTGTATGCTAGGTCAATTACGTCCCAAGAATTGTGAGAATTTCAGTAAAATTTCATTTTTGTAAGTTTTAATAGGAGTTTAAAATTCATTTAGTTTTAATAAGAATTTAATTCATTGCTCTCCAAACACAGCATCTTGTTGGGGAATGTATGTCTAATCACAGGACAAGAGTTTAAGAGGAAAGTAGTTTGACACAGATGGAACTGTTTTAGATAATTACTGCTATTGAAACTTGCCTTAGTCTTTCAGGGACTGGCAAACTCAGGTATATTAATAAAAACTGTGTCTTTAAAATCATAAGAAACATTCCAATGAGCTTCTGATGTACAGTCAGAACAATGTAAAATGAAATGCTGCTGAAGAAGGAAGGAGGAAGAAGATGCAAACTGTAAGCGTGGAGGGATACGGAAGAGACTTTGATCAGAGTTAATTTGGCTTCTCTTCTTATCAGAATTGACACTAAAGATGCTTCCTTGGGCTTTAGCTCCAGTCCCCAAAGGAGTTGTGCCCATTGCCTGACTTTCAGAGTACTAGGTGAAGCAGGAAACACTGTGAGAAGGAGGAAAAGGCTATCTTAAGATCCTGTGTGTTCGACAAATGGGCAGTCCTCTGGAGCCCCACTTGCCTGGGTTCCTGTTTCATTTTGCAGACTGACTTCACCCACCTGTGAGCCCCAAGACACCCAGATTCCAACATGCATATGCTCTGGTTAGCACTCCTATTAAAAATGGATCCCTCATGATGAGGATGGCTTAGGCTACACTCTCAAGCATCCTTAAAATAGCTACTCTTTAAGGAGGCTTGTGTACAGCCACCCACAAACATGGCAGAGAAGTGTAAATGTGGCTTGGAACATTCAGACTCAGGGTTTATTAGGTAAATTGTCAACTATATCCTGGAAGACTGACCATGCTAAAGGAGTCTATACAATGTTTAAAATCAATTGTTTCTTTTTCTTACACTACGAATGTTTCCATTGGGAGAGTGTGTAGAAACTAATAAAAAAAAAGCGTATCGTTCCTTTGTTTTTAATATCTCTAGCAATGCAACTTTTGTCTTTGTTTAAAGGACTAATCTGGTTAGTAAGAGGAACTACACATCCTTGGCTCCTAACAAGAGCATAATATGAAATGATCAAGGTGGTGCCCGACTGGCTGATGACTTCATACACCGTGTCCTGGCTCGCTGACCCACAAATCTCCTTTGATATGCCAGGCAGGAGAAAGAGCCTGAAAGGATCAGGAGAAAAAGGGCCGGGATGAAGCCATCATGTGACAAGAATTCCAAGCATGAGTGGGAGGAGAGTGAGAGCATGGCAGCTGATAGAGACATCGTCAGAGCCACAGGAGTGACCCCGGGAAGCAGGCTGCCGGGACCACCGAGGATGCAGCGGACGCGGGCCAGGCAAAGCCGGCAAGCAATCTTCGCTAAATTAAAGAAATCTCCATGGAAATTAGCATGAAACATTTTCTAATCTCCCGCTTTTCACTGCCGACAAGGGTCACTGGTTTACCTTCCCTCTTATTTTATTATTCCCCAGCCACTTTCCTGGCATCTTTATACCTGCCATTGGCCTTGGCTAGGCAGCATGTCCATACTGCCGCCTGCCTGGGGTTCTTAACCCTCTTCAATCTTGTCACAGACAACAACAAAGGGCATTATGATGGTTGCCATTGTTCCTGCTGTAATCGTGAGCACTACCTGCTAGTACAGATTACCTCCAACCTCCATCACCATCTTGCAGGTCCGACCCTTCCTCATTTCCAGCAATCTGCCACTGCCTTTCAGATTCCAGCCCCAATCTAGCTGCCTGTCAGTCTGTTCTTCGTGACTTTAGTAGTCAAGAGGATGGAGTATAACTGACTCTGGCTGCTGCTAGGCATCCTACACTAGGCAGCTCATGCTTGGGTGAGGAAGGGGAGCTGAATGAGAATGCTGAGGAATGTCTGGGAGCTAGAGACCGTGTGTGTGTGTGTGTGTGTGTGTGTGTGTGTGTGTGTGTGTGTGTGTGTGTGTGTGTGTGTGTGCAATGCCTGCGTGCAGGTTTTAACTGAGTAGTTAAATGAGAAGATTACGTCCTCATGAGGCTGTGTTGAGAATTACAGCATTTTGCAGAAATCACATTTTGTTTACAACAGATTTCTAGAAATAGATTGGCAACACTCTACAGTAGTTAAAAACCAACTGACCTGAAATATTAATGTGTAAAATATACTTATTTATGTCTCTTATTCATTAAATCTGTCTATGGAACCTTTGTATCATGACTGAACTTTTGCAAAGTACACTAAAATACAGCGGGTGGGCACTGAGAACATACACACTCTAGGCAGCATTACAGACACTATCTCATTTTGTTGCCACACCATTTTATCTGTGGAGGAATGTACAGGGTCAGGGGCTTTTCAGCATCTATCCATCTTATTTCTAGTTCCTCAGATAATTCATAAACCTTCTGTTACCATCAAATGCCTTGGAGTGAGGTTTATTTTTGATCCGCAAGCCAGATCTTCTGATCTCTGAGTTAAACACTGCCCTGTTTCACTGAAGGAGAGCTGAGGAGAGCAAGGGAGCCCATCACAACATGTGCCTTTATTGGAAAGTACTGATAAGACGTGAATGATCTCCATTCTGTGAAAGAAAAAAGACAAGGTGCAAGAGGCGTAAATAAGTTTGCCCAAGTCCAAAAGCTTATCAAAATTATCAGTACGTTACTTTGGATACTTATGAACTGAAGTGTGAAATTTTAATATATATATGTACAGTATGTGCTGAACAAATTAAAGCTTCCATTTCCTTTACATTCCTTTGTGTTTCAAGCTTAAAGCTCCTTTCTTCTACTTATCCACAGAATACATGATAATGTCTTGTAATAAGTTGTAGAGCCATGATCTAGAAGATGTTTATCCATCCCTGGCATCTGTGTGGTACCACCACAGTGCTGGGAGGTACCAAATTATCATTCCAAAACTTTCCTTATGGTCAAGCTGAGCTTTGAGTAAGCAGACCTTGAGATCATGCCTTAGTTGTTGTGTGATATTTTGCTTGTCTTCTGACAAATAAAGCTTGCCTGGAGATCAGAGGGCAGAGATAACCACTAATTACCCATTGATGACCAGCGGTGATGGCACACACATTTAATCCCAGGACTCGGGAGGTGGAAACAGGAAGTGATTAGGTGGAGTGTAGACAGGATCTCAGACTTTTGGGATGCAAGAAGAAGATAGGAAGGAAGCAACTTATGGCTGTCCCTGATTCTCTGATCTTCCAGGGTTTTACCCCGAAATCTGACTCCCTGTTTTTTATTGATAAGATTAATTAGATAATGCTTTACTTAATACTCTTAATCATTTTGTTTTCTAATGACTATATATAGTCATTAAATTTTATAGATTTCTGAGTTCTTGCAGGTGACAGAGAATAATAGACACAGAAAACACAGGCATAGTAAAACTATACCTCAAATGTGAAACTGTTTTGCTTTCTCTTTGTTGTCTTCAATATTTTTAGAGTAATTTGTACATTTGCTTTCCTGCTGCTCACCAAAAAGTTTTACTAGGTACATAACATTAATTTAATTAATGTTGACAGTATATGGGAATAAAGCATTATTTTGGATAAGGAAGGAAATTCATTATTTAAAGAATGTGGAATATTTTATTAAAAAATTGGTGTTCTTGTACAGAAATGTCTATTTCAGCTTCAGCTGGGCACCTACAATTTCCCACATGCTTGTGTGTGCATGCGTGTTCTTGAGTGTGTTTTTTATTTTGGAAGGTTGATAAAGTGAGAATATTGGATATTTACTGTGATATACAGGTAACATGGCATAATAAAGGATTATCAGAGAATTTTGATATTTTCTATTGCAAATAAGAAATAAATGGGCCATGGTTTATACTGTTGCTGGTTGATAAATACCCATTTCTTTCAGGCATAACCTTAAGTTAGATTCCCAAGCACTGACGCTAAAGAGATCCTGACATACTATTATTTTCTTATTTTCTGTTTAAAAGTCTCATTTTACATAGCAGTTCCAGTTCCTTCTCCCTCTCATCCTCCCAGTTCCCCCACCTTCTGCCCACCCCACCCTCTATCCATTCCTCAGAGAGTGTGAGGCCTCCCATGGGAAGTCATCAAAGTCTATCACGTCACTTAAGGCAGGACCAAGGCCCTCCCCTCTGTATCTACTTTGTGCAAGGTATCCCTCCATAGGGAATGGGATCCAAAGAGCCAGTTCATGCACTAGCGATAAATACTAGCTCCACTGCTAGTGGCCCCAAAAACTGCCCAAGCCACCCAACTGTCACATACATTTAGAAGTCCTGGTTTGGTCTTATAGTTAAGAAGTTTCCATGAAATCTCAAGACAAGATTTGATATCTTTATGCCTATTGATGCAAAATATCAGAACACTGATTTCATAGGAATGGCTAGTCCCAGGACCAAAGATTCCTGACGTTAGTTTATGATGTTGTGCAAATATGATGTTGCTGTTTTCTCTGGGCATCCACACCCATTGCCTGACCTGCAGCACTTCTTTCTCAGTCATCAAGAAAGTGGGTCTAGAGTTTATGAAAAACAATTTAACACAGTAGAACAGCATGGAGACATCAAAAGACAGAAGCAAGACTGAAATATATTGTATGAAAATAAATATTTAAAAAACTCAAAAGGCAATATGATATGAAAAAAAATGACTGAGGCTGTTGTAAAACTAGAAAAATCAGAACACTCACAGTGACAATAGAGCACAAGAATTTAGGTAATAAAACTAGAAAAATCAGAGCACTCAGAGACAATATAACACAAGAATTTAAGAGTAGTTATTAAGGCTTAAAAACATAGTACAAAAATTGCTAGACTGCTTGTTTATAGAGGACAGTCAAAGCACAGATCCTAATAGCCAGAATATATGTAAAAATAACTTAGTGAATAGGACATAAATGTGGAGAGAGTGTCTGTGAATGAGACTGATACCAGAGATTGCTGCATCCATACATCACATTTCTATTTAGCTTCAATCATCCACGATTTCTCTCCTCTTTTTGTCTCTTTTTGGTTTGTTTGAGACTGTGACTCATAAGTCGCAGACTGGACTGGAACTCTTCAGCTAAAGATGATCTACCTGCCTGAATCTACTAAGTGCTAGGATTATAAGTATTCACACTCACACCCCATCAGCATAAGTGAATTCATTTCCAGATACCCTTTCTACTCTCACACAGCCCATCCTTAGGATCCAATAAGTCCTGCCTTCAGATATGGGTCTCTTGTTCTAAACTTTCTTTTGTCCATTTCCAGGTGGTGAAAGAGTACCTGACTCCAGTTAATGAGATGCCAGAAGTTGGGAGCTCTATCTTGTTCTTAAGATGCTAAAGAAGGTGGATTCAGTCCTCTCCATCTAGGTATATATAAAAAGAGTCATATGCAATTCTGGTAACTTTCATCACAGACCCTCACGCAGTACCTAGATTTGGGGTGAATCAATCCATGTTGAGCAAAGGAGTGAAGAAAAAGAATACTGTGTCCCAATAGCATTGTTTGTTCACCTTGACCCTCCTTTTCAGTGAGTTCAGGGCTTCTCTCTTGTTTTTTTCAAAATATCATTTCAGCCAACATGAGATATGCTTTTGTAGGAACAAGTAAATAAATCCTAATTGATGCATACTGAACTCTACCCCCCCCAAATTGCATAGAGCTTTTTATCAAATAAAAGTCTCTAAAGAGGTATGGAGTTGTAGCTCCAGATGGTACAATATTTGATGGTAGGATACAAAGACACCATCACTTGATCCCGAGTACCACAAAAACAAAGGTGAAATATGTAATAAAAGCAAGTTCAAGGCCACCTGGAGACACATGCCATTTTGTCTATAATGAATAGATAAAAAGCACATATGTCCTTATCTGTTTTTTTAAATCATTCTTGATTGGGTGATAATGATTGAATTTTTGCATGTCAACAGTTTGGTCACATTATTTTCGGTAGATGTGATAGGACAGTACATTTTTCTAGTATCATTGATTAAAGGTTTTGTATGATAGATTGCAAAATTATTTTTCAGGTCCATAACTAGCTATATATATAACCTTTAAAATTCATTTAATGATATACAATCTTTGTATGGAAAATATATATAGAAACTGGGTAAATACTCATTTAATGTGATATATTTAAAAAAACAATATCCATTTCACCCACCTTGATAAAAAATATTAACATTTTGTTAATCTACTGGGAGGCATGAGGCCTCTCTGATAGAATTAATGTACCAGCATAACCAAAAACATAGATACCTGTAACTTGTTTGTTAATAGTACATTAATAGAACCATTCTCTATGCACAGTTCTAAATTCAGAGAATGTGTTCTGACTTTTCTGAGTCACTTTCATTTGTCATATTATATTTGCAAATTGTAGTTTATTTTAAGTGTTCTATGATACTCGGTTTCATTGATGTGCCATTACCTCTTCATACATAGTCCTATAATTTTGTTTTTAAGGTCAGATATTCTTTGGAACTAGTTGTCACATTTTTGTTTATTTATTTTGATGTTCTAAAGAATTTATAGAAAATGTTACTTTTTCTTCATATTCTTGGAAGATATTAAAGGTAAAGCTATCTAAGTCTAGAGTTTTCTTTGTGCTTTTCTTTCTGTAACATACGTGATGCATTTAATAAGCATGGAAGATCAGCACTGTTGCATAAGACAACAAAACCATGTACATTTTATTAGGAAATGAAAATTTCCAGTATCACTTTTATAAAATTTTCGTAATATCCCATCACTACACTATGCTGCTTTTCTTAAAATCTTTATTTACGTAATTTGTCTTTTCTTACCCTTGATTTCACCAATCTAAAGTAACCACCACCATTCCTCTGTAGCATTCATTTCATGTCATAAATGCAACTCTACCTTAACTGAGGAGTCCTTCGATTTACATTCTGAGATTTTAATTTGTTCTA
>PVIU01015752.1:0-22973 GCA_004026605.1 Ondatra zibethicus
CAATTCCAGGGAATCCTACACCCTCACACAGACGTACATGCAGACAAAACATCAATGCACGTAAAAATAAATAGATTACTTTAAAAAGTACCAGACAAAACCAGACTATTTAGAAAATAATCTTGAAATAAGGAAGTCCTTTAAAACATAGCAAAAAGCCAAAATACTTTAATAGAAATGATTTGCCCATAATACAAACAAACAAACAAAAGCCTAGCTGGGCAGTAGTGGCGCACACCTTTAAACCTAGCACTAGGGAGGCAGAGTCAGGTGGATCACTGTGAGTTCAAGGCCAGCCTGGTCTACAAAGTGAGTTCCAGGATAGCTAGGGCTATTACACAGAGAAACCTTGAAATGGATTAAATAAAAATGCTGCGGATCCTCAAGTAGCTGCAGTGGCAGAAATGCTGCAGGTCCCTGAGCAGCGGCAGTGGGCAGCGGGTCCCAAGACAGCCAGTTCCAGGCAAGGATGGTGCAGTTCCCTAAGTGGGTGCAGCAGGCCATGAGGAGAGACAGACAGATGGGCATGCCACGAAACCACACCACAGGTCTCTGAAGGCGGCTGGGCCCGGACAGGGAACAACGCGGTGGGTGAGAGACAGAGACATGGATAGGCATGCCATGCAGAGTGAGGTTGGATATTTATTTAGTGGGTTATAGAGGGGTAAGGGAGAAGGGGAGAAGAGCAGAGAGGCAGAGAGAAAGAGAGAGTGAGAGAGAAGGGGGAAGGGGAGAAGTGGGGAGAGGCAGAAGCTGCCTCTTCGGGAGAGAGTCAGAAAAGGAAGAGGCTCAAGCTGCAACCAGGAAGGAAGATCTGCCTGCCTCAGTGGACAGGGGAGATCTGTTCTTAAAGAGACAGAACAGATCATTACAAACCTTCCCTTGGAAAACAAAAAAATATATAAAACAGGGCTGGAGAGATGGTTCAGCAGTTAAGAGCACTGACTGCTCTTCCAGAGGTCCTGAGTTCAATTCCCAGCAACCACATGGTGACTCACAACCATCTGTAATAAGATCAGGTGCCATCTTCTGGCTTGCAGGGGCACATGCAGGCAGAACACTATATACATAATAAATATTTAAAAAATTATATAAAACAAACAAACAAATAAAACCAAAGAAGACATAAGACATTTATCTATCTATCTATCTATCTATCTATCTATCTATCTATCTATCTATCTATCTATCTCCGAGACAGAGCAAGACAGAGTTTCTCTGTAGCTTTGGAGCCTTTCCTGGCACTAGCTCTTGTAGATCAGGCTGGCCTTGAACTCACAAAGAAAAGATTCTCCTGCCTCTGCCTCCTGAGGGCTGGGACTAAAGGCGTGCGCCACCACGGCCCAAAGGAGACATTTTCAATGGAGTAAAATGACACAATGGCAAGTGTGTATTGTAACATAACACAAAAAGAACACACGCTGGTTAAATCTGAACGGGAATACAAACAGCTAAAAGACAAATGCAGAGATTTCATCTTCACCAATACCAATTGAGAATGGAAACATCTTTATGGCAAGAACGCCCCAGGGCCTGGCCTCTGCATATGATGGCCTAGGTGGCTTACTAGCCCTAGCCTATTAACCTCATGCCATTTCTCTGTGTCCCCCACATGGAAATTCCCAGTGTGTAACGTGGCAGAACTGATGCTCACACAGCTTTAAACAGAAGCATCTATCTAGTAGGTGGCAGAGCCCACAGGAGGTTTCCTGCTGTATTAATAACAAGAGTGTGCACACCACCGGCAGTAGTACTTGCTTCCAATTATTCTAGAAAGATACACCGGAAACTCCTCCCAGTGTCATCGTGTACTCACCGACAGGACACTGGGCAGGCATTTAAAAGAATCCTTGTGGGCTGGGGAGATGGCTCAGTGGCCATTCTGTCTAATGCCCTTTGACCTTAGGGAATACTACACCTCCCTCATATAAGGGAATTATTGTCTATACTTTTCCTCTGTGTGTGTACCCACAACTCAGCAAGCATGTGGAGACCAGAGGACAACCTCAGGTCATAACAAGCTCAATAGAGGCCCGAGTCTCAGTAGTTTTCCTTATGGCAATGCCAGGTTCCAAGAAAGACTACAAACTGGGACTACCCAGGCACCACCCAGGAACAGACCATCCAAAGGAAATTTTTAACATTCCAACCATTGTAGATAGGATCACCTTTCAGCACACGCCCATTGGCTTTTCACCAGGATACCCCCTAGACAAACGTCAGCCAATCAGGGGTCCTGAACCTTAGAAATCCCTCACCCCCCCCCCCTTTGCTGCTATAAAAACCCAACCCTACCTGAGCTCAGGGCTCTCTCCAACACGTTGGACACCGGAAGTTCGAGTTTGCAAACTTGTGTAGAAAAAAAGGCTCTTTGCTTTTACATACGGGACTTTTTTGGGGTACTTCGCGGATCTGGGCATAACAAGCACATCCAGTTTTTAAAACGTGGGTTCTGGTGATCTGGTCTCAGGTGTTCAACTGAGCCATCCTCCTTTCCCGGCAATATCACTTTCTGTTAATATTTAAATGCGGGGACCCGAGAGAGAGTTCAAGGGTTAAGAGCACAGGTTGTTCTTCCAGAGGACCTATATTCGATTCCCAGCACCTATGTGATGGCTCACAGCCCGTTCCAGGTGACTCGATGCCCTCATTTGGCCTCCATTGGCACCAGCCATGCACATACTATACAGATATTCAGGCAGACAAAACACAAATACACATAAAAATTAAACAGGAAAATGCCACGTTAGAGAAGTTGTTGTCACCCATTAAAAGGGGGCTTTTGCAAAGTAGCAAGAGAGCATCCGCAGAAGAATACATTCAAGAAGAAGCTGGGTTATGAGGAACAGGGCAGGGCACCTTCACTTTGACAGACAGGAAACAGCCTCAGCTGTTGAGGATGCCACAAGGGTGTTTGCGTGGTCGATAAGACCGTGCATGTGACTTAAAACCCTGTACAGTGAGTGGACCTGACGGGAGGGAGGATCGTGCGAACCCAGGACTTCCAGGGCAGTCTGGGACGCGGTTATTTCACCAAACAAAACCTCATCCGCATCCCAAGCTAAACCAAATTAATTAGCCACTAAGAAACCTTATGCACATCAGAACCATCCATCCCGACCCAGGCTGGCGGGAGCCACCGTGTGGGGTCCAGGGGATAGGGGCCTGGAGGGTCCGAGGGACCGGGGCAGAGGGTGCGGCCTGGGGGGGAAGCCGGGCCGCAGCCATCCATCGGGGGAAGGGCTGGAGCACGTGAGGACGCGGAGCTTGGGTGAGGATGAAGGACAGGGTCCCGCGCATCCAACAGAACGCCACTCACCATCTGCTGCAACCTTTCGCCCTGTGGCGGCTGTCTCAGCTCCCTAAGACAAAGGGGCCGTCCCGCCCGGTCTGCGCAGTCGTCAATCCCAGGGGACCCCGCCCCCGTCTCCACCCCCCAGTCCTGGACCACATCGCCTGAGGGTCGGATCGTAGGGTTTTTCTTGGCAAAGGACTCCTGGCCTGCGCCCCGAGACCACTGAGAGCCGAGGCCTCCGCGGCGCCTAGAGAGACCGCGCCTGCTCTTTGAGGCGGTGGCGGCGGAAGCCACCTCCTACTGTCCCTACAAACCCGAGTGCCTCCCCGCCTCGCCCCCTCCCTGCGGCCCCTCTGCTCGAGGGGGGCTTCGGTCACTTCCGCCAAGCTCGTGCTTGTCTTCTAGCGATTGCCCTGGTGGTCAGGCAGCCAGGAGGACTCGTCCTGGAGCCCATCATGTCGACTAGGGCTGCTCGGGTTTATGGTATAGCATAAGGAACCGCCAGTCTTTCATCTTCAGCAGCAGCACATCCTCTAGCCTCAGCAATGTACGACTATTCCAGTTGCTGCTTGTGTTATACCACTTGGTATAAACAGTCTTTAAAAATGAGTTATTCTAGGCCTGGAGAGATACAGCAGTCAAAGTGCTGCACACGCCCGAGGATCCGAGTTTGATCAATATTACGCATGTGAAAAAAAAAAGTTGTAATCTCAGAGACAAGACAGATGGCCAGGCCTCTCTGGCCAGCCAGACTAGTTAACTGGCAAGGTCAGGCTCCCATGAGCCTTTTCAAAAAAAAAAAAAAAACCATCAAGGCAGATGGCTCCTCGGATGGTCCTCTAGCCTCCACATGCACACATACTCTCTGCTGGAAATTCAACTCAGGGACCCTTGTATGTTAAACACAGGGTCTCCCACTGAGTTGCACAGGATCCCACCCCTCTATTATGGTTTAATTTTTATCTCTCTAATTGTATTAGTTATTTGTCTTCCTGTTGTGACAGAATACCCAACAAAAGGGAGGGTTTATTATTATTTTTAACTGGTTATTAGATGTGGGTTTTTGTTGTTTTGTTTTATGGTTTTTCGAGATAGGGTTTCTCTGTGTAACAGCCCTGGCTGTCCTGAAACTCACTTGAACTCACTGAGATCTGCCACCACACTGGGCTAGATGTGTTCTTTTATTCTTTAAAGAATGGTGTTTTGGGCCAGTGGTGTTGCACACTAATCCCATTAGAGGCAGGTGGATCTCTGAGTTCAGAGCCAGCCTGGTCTAAAAAGAGTTCCAGAACAGCCAGGACTGTTACACCCTGTTTGGAGGGTGGGGGTGGGGAAAAACCAAAAACAAAACCAAACAAACAAATGGTGGTTTGGGGCTAATGTCTGGAAGTGGAGATTAGGAACAAGAACAGCCTTCTCAACTCCAGACATGTGGACCAGGTTGGAATTTGTGTGATGGAGCAACCATTGTTACTTTTATTTAAAGTGTGTGCTTTTTACTTTATTTTAAAGTGTGTGTGTTTGCACACTAGAATGCACTGTAGTGGATGAGGGCATCAAATCCCCTGCAGCTGCAATTATAGCTGCCAGATGTGAGTGCTGAGAGTCAAATTTTGGTCCTCTGCAAGAGTATGTACTCTTAATTGCTGGGGCAGCCAGTTTAAAACCAGGACAATAAGCTGAAGGGAACATTCAGAGAAGTCACAATACGGTGTTGATGCCCATGAATGATGAAGCCAAAGGGAAGGCTTGAGGGCCCTAGAGATCTTTTCAAGGATATGAACATATTTATTATTGATAGTGCTGAGCACTCTGGAAAGAGTCAGGCGTGTCTCTACACAGGTCCAGAACTGCTCAGAAGAACAGAGAAAGTCGGACTAAGGATGTAATGGCTCATCTTGTCAGCTCCACGAGATTAGAGTTACCATGGGAACACATGGGCATGTCTGTAAGGGAATGTCCAGATTAGGGTACCTGAATGTGGGCAGTGCCATTCCATGAGTTAGAGTTCATGAAAAGGAGTGAGCTGACTATAAGCTTGTTCTGCCCTCTTCCCCTTCACCACAGCTGCCTCACACCTACGCCATACACCTTCCCACCATGATGGACTGTACTTGACCTGTGAGCCACCGTAAACCCCTTCTTTAAGTTTCTTTGGTCAAGTAGGAGTGAAAGCGGTGACAGTTAACTGATACACGTGGCATCAGCACAGTTTCTAACACTACACAGAGGTTTGTATGGCTTGACTCCTAAGGAAGAAGGAGAAGCACCCAGGCCTCCTTATCAGCTGATCTATATGTGGGCACACAAAGAAGAGGTAGTCTAGGCTAATGACTTCGTCAGGGAGGCTGGAGAAGTGGCTCAGTTAAGACACTGGCTGCTCTTCCAAAGGAACAGAGTTCAGATCCCAGCATTAACATGTCATTAGCTCACAACCTGTTACTCCAATTCCAGGGAACCTGATACCCTATTTTGACATCTGTGAGTACTACATGCAAAAGGTGTGTACATATACATGCAGATAAAACAACCATGCACATAAAATAGTAAATTTAATAAATGATAAAAATAATAAAAAAATGGATTCAGGACTGGGAGATGGCTCAGCATCAAGAGCATGTGTCCTCTTCCAGAGGAGCTGAGTTTGGTTCCCAGTACTCATGTCAAGCACCTCACAACTGCCTGCAACTTTACCTCTGGTCTCTGTAGGTATTGGCACTCATATGCACGTATCTATACATGCACACACACACACACAATTGAGCCATATTGTTCATTAAAATTCACTCCTGATGTTTTAACTGACCCATTCTATTTCACCTAAGTGAATTTGAGTTTGTGAAAGTGTCCAGGATTACATATTCTAAGAAATGAATATTGGGGCTGGGTGATGGCTCAGTGGTTAAAAGCACTGGCTGCTCTTCTAGAGGACCCAGGTTTGATTCCCAGCACTCAACATGGTAGATCACAATGCCTGTAACTTAAATTCCAAGTGATTTGGCACCCTCTTCTGGCCTCTGTGTGCTGTCATTACCATTAATGAATAAAGAAACTGCCTTGGCCTGTTGATAGGGCAGAACTTAGGTAGGCAGGGAAGACGAAGCTGAATGCTAGGAGAAGGAAGGCAGAGAGAGAGAGATGTCATGGATTCGCCACCAGAGACGTGCTGAAACTTTGCTGGTAGGCTACAACCTCGTGGTGGTACAGAGATTAATAGGAGTGGCTTAAATTAAGATGTAAGAGCTAGCCAATAAGAAGTTAGAGCTAATGGGCCAAGCAGTGTTTTAATTAATATAGTTTCTGTGTGGTTGTTTCTGGGCAGCTGGGATGAACAAGAGGCTCCCTGCAACACATGTGGCACACACACATACATGTAGGCAAGACACTCATATACATAAATTTTAAAAAGGGAGGGAGAGCTTTGTCCACTCTTGGTCGTGTCTGGAGCTCGGGTGTGATGAGGGCGCTCACGCTGAAGCATCCTTTGTAGTCTGACATATCTGCGGTCTTGATTTGTACCTGAGCTACTGTGTAGTTCTTCACAGCAAAGAGGCAAGTCTTAGGAAGTGGCCTAAGAATTTATAGACATGTGCAGATATGGGACATTCGCACACTAAGGATTCCAGTGTTAAGATGACGGCCTCGAGTTTGGCCAGATGTGTTGACTTTTGTGTGTGGCTGACCAGGGATGTCCCACTCAAGTAGAGGAAAGCAGCTACTTCTTGCTGAGCACCATTAGCTGTGAGTGGTGATGGATTCCCTGTGCATCCATTCAGCATTTTAAGGTGCTCTCTGGGCAGTCCAGAAGTATGGTGGAGGGGAGAAGTCCTGTATTATTGTGCCATTAGCATAATTTGAATTACTACAAGCCAGTTCTCCACTTGGATTTATAAGGGGGCTAAACTGAACCCACAGATAATTCAGAACTTTCAGTTTCCACATAAGTGGGTACTATAAACAAACAGCCCCTCACCTGTGCTCTCTAGGTAAATCCAGTAATTCATCATCCTGGGTGAATTTTAATGGAATCATACTTTCGTTTGTCATTGGGGCTTTATGGGGAGCAGGAAAGTGTTATGTCTCCCCCAGGGAACAATATTCTCATAACTCTCAAACTTGTTGGGGGACCTGTAGATAAATACTGAGTAATCAATGGGTTTTTATAGGGATAATAGATTAGTAATTCTGAAATTACTATGCAAAACCTTAAGTCAATATACTGAAGATAGTAAGAATGTGTTTCTGTTGGAGTGGACATGCAGTTATAAAGGCAGAAAGAAGAAAGGGCAGAGTGAGCCTTGGTGTGGGAACTGGTGTCTTCTGATAAACTGACTGCTAAGTGAGCTGCTTGAAGATGGCATTTATACACACTCACCTGATTCCTCGCTCTCTGCTGAGTGGTCTGTTGAGAGATCCTAGGCGGTATGGAGCCTTTCTAAGGAGGCATATACCCAGCACTTAGATTTTGCTTTCTTTTTTTTTTCTTTTTCTTTTTTTCTTTTTTTTTTGGTTTTTCGAGACAGGGTTTCTCTGTAGCTTTGGAGCCTGTCCTGGAACTAGCTCTTGTAGACCAGGCTGGTCTCAAACTCAGAGATCTGCCTGCCTCTGCCTCCCAAGTGCTGGGATTAAAGGCATGCGCCACCACCACCCGGCTTATATTTTGCTTTCTAAAATACTTTGTTCACAACAGGGATGAGGGATTCCAGGGAAAAGGGCTCACCGCACAACTGGAGAAAGGAACATACAGGATGAGCTTGGAATAGCCTGCAATGCCAGAAAGCAACAGAAAGGCTAAGAGATAACAAGATGTGCAAAGGACCCTGAAGTAGTATGAAGGACAAGTTTTTACGGGTCAAATGTGGGACCATCTGAGTATCACAATACACAATGAGAATTACAGACTGGAGCTCACTGAACACACAGGAACCAATGAACCCGTACTAAATAAACTAGCAAGTCATGGGGAAGGTGAAACTCTTTCTTTGGTAGTGGAATTAGAAGAGTCACGATGAGACATAAACAAGGTAATTCTGATGAGAAACAGACTGTTTACAGTAGCTGAGAAGGAAAACAGTAACTTCACATGCAGAAACCTGGAAGTTCATTTTATCAGTTTATACATATTTATTTTTGAGACAAGAGCCTGTGCTGGTTAGTTTTATGTCAACTTGAGACAAGCTAGAGTCAGGAGAGGAGGGAGTCTCAATTGAAAAACAAAAAGCCTCTATATGATCAGGCTATAGGCAAGCCTGCAGGGCATTTTCTTAGTGATTGATATGGGAGGGCCTAGCCTATTATGGATGGGGGCCACTCCTGGGTTGGTGGTCCCAGGTTCTAAAAGAAAGCAGGCTGAGCAAGCCCTGGTGAGCCAGCCAGTAAGCAGAACTCCTCTATGGCCTCTGTATCACCTGCCTCCAGGTTTCTGCCGTTTGGGTTCCTGCCCTGACTTCCTTCAGTGATGGTCTTCAATGGTGGATGTGGAAGTGTAAGCCAAATAAATCCTTTTCTCTCCAACCTGCTTTTGGTCATGGCGGTTCATCACAGCAAGAGTAACCCTAACTAGGACAGCCCCACTGTTCCCAGGCAAGCTGTAGACCAGGCTGGCCTCGAACTCACAGAGATCGCCTGCCTCTGCCTCCCAAGTGCTGGATTAAAGGCGTGTGCCACCACTGCCTGGCTCCTGTGATACTCTTATGTCTACCTCGTAGCTGGTTTCTAGGGATCTCTCTGGGGACAGATACATTGTACTCAAGCTTTCTCCCCGTTCACAGCACAGAGGCACAGCTGAAGATGTTAGTGACTCATACCCTGGGTGTGTGTGTGTATGTGTGTGTACCAAGAAAGTGTTGGGTCTTGGGCAGATCAAATATCCAGAATCATCCTAGCATCCAGTGGTGTGGGGTTTCAGCATGTGTGCAAGGGGGCACAATAAAGAAACTGCCAATGTGACAGCTCCATTATTAGGGGTAAGGATTTTATTGTGCGTAAGAGAAAGAAAATATCCAGAGGCATCTGGAGGAGTCCAGAGCAGAGAGAAAGAGAATGCAGCAGCCTGGACACAGCCAGTGTTAGGGCAGAGGGAGAGAACAGTGGAGACAGGGAGAGAGCAAGAGCGAGCGAGCGAGAGAAGAGAGAGAGCGAGAGAGAGAGGACAGAGCATAGGAAGAGAGAATAGTGAGAACATCAGGAGTGGAGGAGTGTGAGAGAGCTGGTCTCTGAAGTGTAGAACAACTACTAACTGAGTAGGGACGAGGGAGCCGGGCCTTTGATATGCAGCCACAGGTACTTGTCTTTGAGAGCCATATGTCCCTTCTGCCAGAGGTAAGGGAAGTGGCTCCTTTTGGCGGATGGGAAATGGTTTCACAAGTTCCTGAGGAAGCTAGCTTTTCTCTAAGTACCAGAAGTCCTCCTATGGTCCAGTGAGCTCATTTCTGGATATCTGGACTGCCTGAGACAGAACAGAATGTACTCCAAAAACGATAGTGAATCCATGTGTGAAAAGATGGCCTGGAAGCCTGTGGGAGACGAGACGAGCTATGAAGAGAGCTGCTTCTGGGTCCTGCTCCACGAGGCCCAGGAGCTGGAGGCCTGGGCCTGAGGCCCAGCAGAGCAGTGAGGAGGAGGAGGAGCTGACTGTAGATCTGGTTAAGGTACAGGATGGGAGGGAAAGGACGTGGAGCAACACCGCCAGACAAGATGGCAACTGGACCCTCACGTTGGTCTTTTGTAAACAAAATACCAGTAACAAACACTAAATCAGAACTCACTCCGTACAATTAAATGCTAGATGAAAGAATTACTGAGGTTCTTCCCAGCCAAAGGTCACATGACCTATTTCTACACCTTTAGATCACAGCAATAAGCTGTGAACATGGATGTCTTGTCCTCTCTTCCTTCTAGCCAGCACGAGTCTGTTTTCAAACCAGAAAGACAACAGAATGCAGACAGAGGTCCCGAGTTGGCAGCAACAGCAAAAGACACCCCTGTAGGATGTTTCAAAGGAGGGCTCCAGGTTTTGTGGCAGCTGGGCATAAAAACAGTGAGCCTGGCTTCAAGTCTACGGAAGGGGAAGGCTAAACAAGGGCCAGAAGAATCCGAGAGGAACCGAGGCTCAGCTTTCCTCCTCCCAGCCCCCAGGCTACTCCTTTGTATGAATTAACTGGTGTTTAACCAGCTTGGACCGCTGGCTGAAAGTCTTCCCGCAAGCAGAGCAGTCATAAGGCTTCACGCCAGTGTGAAGGCTGCGGTGCTGGATGAGGACTGACCGCTGGCTGAAGGCTTTCCCACACTCACTGCACTGATAGGGCCTCTCTCCAGTGTGGATTATCTGGTGCTGAATGAGATGTGAGCTCTGGCTGAAGCCCTTCCCACATTCAACACACGTGTAGGGCTTCTCCCCAGTGTGGACTTTCTGGTGGTGGATAAGATTTGAGCTCCGGTTGAAGGCTTTGCCACACTGGTTACATTCGTGAGGTTTTAACCCGTTGTGGGTCCTCTGGTGCTGAAGGAGGGTGGAGCTCTGGCTGAAGGTTTTCCCACACTCAGTACATTCATAAGGTTTCTCTCCAGTGTGGACTCGATGGTGAAGGATGAGGTTGGAACTCCGGCTGAAGGTCTTTCCACACTCGTGGCACTCGTAGGGCTTGTCTCCAGTGTGCACACCTTGATGCTGGATGAGGGCCGAGCTGTGCCTGAAGGCCTTCCCACAGACGCTGCACCCGTACGGCTTCTCGCCGGTGTGAATGAGTTGGTGCTTCCTGAGCACAGAGCTGTAACTAAAGGTTTTCCCACACTCACTGCACACATGAGGCTTCTCTCCAGTGTGGATTCTCCGGTGCTGGATGAGGCTGGAGCTCTGGCTGAAGGCCTTCCCACAGTCTCTGCACTGGTAAGGCTTCTCTCCGGTGTGAACCCTGTGATGCTTGATGAGATTCGAGACGCGGCTGAATGACTTGCCACAGTCATTACACTCATAAGACTTCTCTCCAGTGTGAACCTTCTGATGCTTCCGGAGGTGTGCACTCTGGCTAAAGACTTTACCACACTCATTGCACTCGAAAGTCTTCTCACCAGTGTGAACCCTGTGGTGTTTAATGAGGTTTGAGCTCCGCCTGAAGGTTTTCCCACACCGGTTGCATACGTACGGTTTTTCTTCAGAATGGATTCTTTGATGTTGGACGAGGTTTGAGCTCCGCCTAAAAGCCTTTCCACATTCGCTGCATCCATAAGGCCTCTCAACCACAGGAGACTTCTGGTGTTTAAGGCTTGAGTTCTGGATGAAAGCTTTCACATTTAGGTAAGGTTGCCAGTGGTTTTTAAGAACAGAGTTCTGGCTAATGGATTTCCCACATTCTGAACACATGAAAGACTTCTCTCCAATACTGGCTCTCTGATGCTGAACAAGGCCAAGGTTTCCTCTGAACATTTTCCCACACCCAGTACATATGAAAGGGCTTTCAAGTGTAGGAAGCCCCTCCTGGCCAGTCAGGTCTCTACTGTGCCGTAAGTCCTCTGGAGTGTGGTATGGATGTGGCCTCTCTTCTGCAGAGATTCCCTGACACACTAATGGACTTGGGCTCAAACTGAAGTTTTTGTCAAAACCATTACAAATCAGACCTTTCTCCCCTAAGGGGCCCTTAAGGAACATGGTCACTGGTGTGCTGTCTCCCTCCTAGTAGAGGGGCTGTACCAGGCTCTCACCTTCAGAGACATTCCAGTTTCTTCCCAACACTTCCTAACAGCACCCTCCAAGCTTTGGAGGCCGAGAAACATCACCAGCACAGCCGTCTGTCACTGCTGCCTGTTACTGGTCAGAAACGCGCTCCTGGGAATACAACATCTCAGTACTGGAATCTGAAACAAGAAATACCAAGTCAAAGGAGACTGTGACTGGAACAGGAAAGCAGAGCGACAGAACTACTAGCCTCACTCTGTGGAGGAGTAATGGGAGCAGGGAACCAGATCTTGTGGATGGACTAGGAGAGCTCCTAGGTGATAAGGCTACATAGGCACTTAAGTCCAGCAAGAACTACCTGTCCTCTCTAGGACACCATACATCAAGGATGCACTTATAGCTTGCCCATTGGCTCAGGACAAGATTCTGAGCATCCCTCAGCTCCCACTTCTGTTCACACCCAGCAAATACTGTTGGCTCTATCTAAAATAAAGTAAAATGTAGTATTATTTACTATATATATTTATATATAGCATTATATATTGTATATAATATTTAAAACACCATATTAAGATGAATATATAATATTTACACAAATAATATAAGTATGTTAATGTATAATATAGAAAAATTTATAGAACTTATATAAATAAAATACATAAAATTTTTTTTTAAAAGCACCTAAACCCAAGTGCTCCTCACCTTTCCCCCATGTAAAAGAAAATACCACAGGTACACACAAAATTTTTAAACATTTACCATGTGTGTGCATGTTATGATGCACATGTGGTAGGTAGAGGACAGCTTACTGGGGTCGGTTCTTTCCTTCCACCTTGTTGGCTTCAGGGATCAAATTCAGGTCATTGTGCTTGGTGGCAAAAATCCTTACCCACTAAGTAATCTTGTTTGTATTATATTGTCACTTATTCCTGCTTTCTTCCCCAGAACACAGTCTTTTTAAAAAGATTTATTTATTCATGTATTTTATGTATATGAGTGCTGCTTCTTCATGTTCCCCAGAAGAAGGAATCTGATCCCATTACAGATGGTTGTGAGACACCATATGGTTGCTGGGAACTGAACTCAGAATCTCTGGAAGAGCAGTCAAGAGCTCTTAACCACTGAGCCATCTCTCCAGCCCAGAATGCAGTCTTCTATGTGGTCAGTGTCAGCTAATGGAATGTAGACTTAGTCTCAGACTTTGCCAGCATGGAGAGGTGATACCCTGCTGTAGGTCTGTAGGTATGGAGATGCTCATTAATCTTAATGCGATAACTGGTTCTGAGCTATGGGACTGGCCCACCTGGAACACTCCCTATGGCTCCCCCACTGGTCTTGCTGGAGAGTCCTTTCCTAACTGATGCACACACACAATAGCTCTGGACTTTCCTACCCATCCCTATTGTCTCCTATGATGGGGGAAGGACCCCTGTTAAGCTCTACTCAGAGACATTCAGTGGTGAAAAATGCCCCTCCATTACCCTTTGCCACTTCCACAAGCACATCTCTGTGACAAGCAGGATCTGTTTCTGGTCTGTGTATGTCGATTGCTATGTGCCACTCCTGCAACCTTACCTGTCCTCAGCCCAGCCTTCAAGAGTTCAGCCTCCGCTTGCAACACCAGCTTATTTTCTGGCAACGTGTCATGTTGTTCACTGACACCTGTGGCTCAGTCACAATGTGGTGGCCCTTCTAGCTACAACGCGGATCAAGACTCCCTCCTGTGGCACCACTGGGCTGGCACAGATGGTAGCGCCTTTCCTTTTCTTCCTGTTGCCCTGGGGAATGCTATAACATATAATTTACATGGATGCTGTAGCATCAGCCTCATGGGGTGTCTAGGAAACATGGTTGCCCATGCTACTGAGTCCCCAGTAAGGACCGAGGAAAGGGTGAGGGCTTCAGGGATGGCCTGGAGCTTGCTGTGCCTTTGCATACCTGGAGTCCCTTGCCCTCCGCTAGCTGTGTGGAGAAAATACCAGCCAGGGAAGGAAGAAGGCTTGAGACAATGACGATAGCAGCCTGTAAAATACAAGTCAGACCACCCATCTGAGACTTTCAGGCTGCATGATCTCTGTCAAAAATGGTCTTTGCTGTATTTGTTTTGTTTTGAAGATAGCAACTCATTTCATAGCCCTAGGCTCGTCTTAAACTTACTACGTAGCCTGGTCTGGCAGTGATCCTTCTGCCTTAATCTCTCAAATGCTGGGATCATTTCATTTTTATGTCACTCTATCCAGCTCTGCCTCCTCTTATTTTTGAGACAGGGCCTCACTATGTTGCTCCAGTTGTCCTAGAACTTGCTATTAGACCAGGATGCCCTTGAACTACTGGAATCTGCCTGACTCTACCTCCAAAATCAAGTCATGTGCCACCATGTCTGGCCTTAGCTTTTTTTTTTTAAGACAGAGTCTTATGTGGCTCAGGCTGGCCTTAAATTTAGTATGTATTGGAGATGAACCTTCAACTCCCGATCTTTCTGCTTCAGCTTCCTAAGTGCTAATCACAGGTTTGTGTCTGGCATATCAGTGCAGGTAATTTGTTTTTTCAAAAAGATGTATTTATTTACTTCATGTGTATGTGTGTGCCTGAGTTTATGCGTGTGCACCATGTGTATGCAGGTATCCACAGGGGCCAGAGGAGAGCATTGGATGCCCTGGAACTGGAGTTACAGGCATCTATGAGCTGCCTGATGTGGGTGCTGGAAACCAAACGCTGATGTTCTTGCCACTGAGCTATTTTTCCAGCCTCTACATATGTTATTTTTAAAACAACCTTTAAGTACTAGGGATGTAGCTCAGTGGGAGACCACTTGTTTAGCAAGCACAGGGTCCCTTTCCATCTCAAACATTGCAACAGAAAACTACATGGTGTGTGTCATGCCCAATCCTAGCACTTGGGAGGCTGATGCAGGAAGACTGCCACACATTCAAGGGTAAAGTGGTCTATACAGTGAGTAAAGGCAAGCCTGGGTGACAGAGTGAGACCTTGCCTTAAAGAACCAAAAATAAACCCACACATTTCCCACAACCCTTAAAAAATCCAAGTCCAATCTCAGCTTACAGGCCATAAAAATTCCTATCTTGAGCCACTGTTTGGATGAGTCTCTTATTAGGAAACAGGAGTGAATCTGCACAGGGTGTGGTGGTGCACGTCTTCAATACTAGCACTGGGAGGCAGAGACAGGTGAATCTGTGAAAAAGGACAACTGGTTTCCACAGAGTATTTCACGACAGCCAGAGCTACAGAGTGAGACCCTGTCTCAAAACAAAACACAGCAAAATGAGCAAACAAAAAGTAAATCCACGATACTAGGCATGGTGGTGCATGCCTTTAAACTCAGCACTCAGGAGGTGGAGGCAGGAGGATTTCTACATAGGGAATTCCAAGTCAGCCAGGGAAACAGACAAACAAGCAAAACAACCAAGAGTATGGTAGATTTTATTCATTTATTTAGACAGGGTCTCACTATGTGGTTTTGACTGGCATCAAACTCACTAAGACCAGCTGACCTTGAACTCAGACATCCACCTGCCTCTGCCTCCTGCATGCTGGGATTTTAAAGTATGTGCCACCATGTCCAACTTTTTTTTTTTTAAAGTAAAGTTTGGGCTCAAAGACAAAGATCTAAAAGCAAATAGTTGCCTGACCCATCCAAACTGTATTTGTGAGAATTTTTTTTTAATGTATGTGTGGGGACATTTTGCCTGCATATCTATCGTGTATCACATGTGTTGCATGCCTGAGAGGTCAGAAGAGGATATTGGATCCCTTCAAACTGGAGTTACAGATTGATTTTAGCTGTCATGTGGATGCTGGGAATTGAAGCCAGGTATATGAGAGTCAGAGCTCTTAACCACTGAGCCATCTCCCCAGCCCTGCAAATTATTTGTTTTCATATCTTCTAGGACAAGACATGCTCCTTTGGGAGGAAAACACCTACATGATTAACGCCTTGTAGATGTGTGCAAATGTCTGAGAGTCCTGGTCACAATCCTACTTTTGGAGTATTGCTTAACAGAAACCTCAGTGCCTTGGTAACCTGCTGTACAGATTCAAGAAATATCTCACACTCAAATGATGGCTTCATTGGTTTCCCACCTTCTACAATGACATGTTTCTCTCTTTTCTTTTCCTTTTTTTCTTCCTTCCTTCCTTTTTTTTTCTTTTCCAGACGGGGTTTTCCTGTGTAGCTCTGGCCATCTCGGAACTCGCTCTGTAGACCAGGTTGTCCTAGAACTCAGAGATCTGCCTGCCTCTGCCTCCTGAGTGCTATGTGCAATACCACCAGAAGACACTCCAGTGGCACTGAACATTTGGTGTTGTGCAACCAACAACTGGCTAGTTTTCTCTTCTCTTACTCTCTTCCTTCCTCCCTCCCTCTCTTTTTAGACAGGGTTTCACTCTGTAGCCCTAGCTGGCCTAGAACTCACTATGTAGCCCTCACTGGCCTCAAACTCATAGAGATCTGCCTATGCCCTCCATCTCTGCCCCAGTGCTGGGATTAAAGGTGCATCACTACACGCAGCCAGCTTTATTTCTAAAACATTCCCATCACTCCAAAGTAAAGCCTTCCCTGGCACATAGGGGTGTATGTTTCTCTAGTCCCAGCCACTTGGGGAGTTGAAGCAGACACTTGAGTTTAAGTGTTAGTTGAGGGTATCATTGACAGGCATGTAGCTAAACCCTGAGTTAATCCCTCTTTCTTTCCCTACAAAACTAGGTCCAGTAAGGAGTTTATTCCTATTTCTTTCTGCCTCCAGGGCCTGACAATGATCAACTTATGTCTCTCTCTCTGACAACTATCAATCTCTGTCTCTATGGATTCACCTATTCTGTACTTTTCCTAAAAATGTCATCATACAATAGACGTCTTTAATTCTTTCGTGGTATAATGATTTAGAGACACCACACTTTATTGTGATACTACACTCCTTTTTATGACTGAACTGTATTCCATTGTATGTACAGTCATCCATCCATCTTTCTGCCTACTGCTATCAGCTGGTCTGCTTGCAGCGTTTGGTTACGGACACTATGCTATGATGATGGACATACATAGATTCTCTGACTATGAGAAGGTTACGTTATTGACATGTCAAGGCATCTTTTCCCATAATTGCATTTTGTCTACCAGGTGAACTTGGCATATATCCCAAGATCTACAGGACAAAGCTGTTAAGACTGTGGCACATGATAAATACTTAGATTGTTTCTTAACTAAGTTAGACATGTTAGCAGTGTTTTACAAAGGTTAGATACATTTTGGTGGGTCCACCATGTTGAAGAGGTCTGCGTCAATTACACACTTTCTGAGTATTATTTTCCAAGTGCTATCTGCAGGGCAGCTAGGTTTTGTCAAACGGTTTATCTGTATAAACTGAGGTGACCATACCTTTCCCACTTTGTGTTTATCTGTAAGTTACACTGGGTTTCCTGTTAAACTATCCTTCCATTCCTGATCTAAATCTATATGATCATGGAATATACTTTGAATACACTACTCAGTTTGGCCTGTCATTATTTTGTTGAGTTTTTTTATTTCTAACCATTAAGAATACTAGCTTCTAAGTTTTTCTTATTTCCTTTAAAGAATGCTGCAGGGGATTGAATCTAAGGCCCTATGCATACTAGTTATGAGATTTACCACTGAGCCATAGCCTTTTAAAAAAAATGTTTGGGGGCTGTAGAGATGGCTCAGAGGTTAACAGCACTGGCTGCTCTTCCAGAGGTCCTGAGTTCAATTCCCAGCAACCACATGGTGGCTCACAACCATCTATAATGAGATCTGGTGCCCTCTTCTGGCTTGCAGGCACACATGCAGGCACAACACTGTATACAAAATGAATGAATAAATATTTTTAAAAAAAATGTTTGGCTGCTGGCCAGGCATGGTGGTTCATGCCTTTAATCCCAGAACATGGATGGATCTCTGTGAGTTCAAGGCCAGTGTAGTCTACAGAGTGAGTTCCAAGTCGTTGAGAATGTCAAGAACTACATAGGGAGACCCTGTCTCAAAAAACAAACAAACAAACAAACATACAAGTTTGGTGAAAATATTTTCACTTTCATTTCTGATTTTAGTTGTCTTATTTCTCTATTACTATAAAAGTTAACAGTTTTCTAATAATTAACTTTTTGTTGATTTTAATTCTTAATTTGTCCCATCTCTTTCTCAAGATTTAAAGTTGTCTTACTGATTCAATATTTTTCTTCTTTTTTAAAACATCATTGAGTGCTGGGCGGTGGTCGCGCACACTTTTAATCCCAGCACTCGGGAGGCAGAGGCAGGCGGATCTCTGTGAGTTCGAGGCCAGCCTGGTCTACAGAGCTAGTTTCAGGACAGGCACCAAAGCTACAGAGAAACCCTGCTTCAAACAAACAAACAAACAAACCCCCATCATCTGTTGTTCCGTGTGTGGATGTGCATGGTGCAGTTCCCAGTGGAGGCCAGGGGACAAGTTAGTGGGGTTGGTTCCCCTTCTCCCTCACATGGCTTGGGGAATGGAACTCAGGTTGGTAGGCTTGCATGGTGTAGCACGAATAATAAAAACCCAGAGACAGAAATTAAGGTTCAGTCCAAAAACCAGAAAAGCAAAGCGGCCAAGCCACTAGAGAATTCTTACCTCTACCAAGGCTGTCTACTTAGACTCGAACTCATAGAGACCTTGCTGCCTCTGTCTCCTGAGTACTTGGACTGAAGGCATTCAACATTAATCCTGGCAAGGTTTACTTTACTGTTCTTGATTGTAGAAGATTACCACAGTCTATTTACCCAAACTATTTTTACAAGGGCTATTTCTCATCAGGTATATTGTGACCACAAGTGTCATCCTCAGACACTGTGGGCAGATCTTTTTCTCTTTTTGCATTTGCTAGGCACTGAACCTAGTGCCTTACATGTACTAGGCAAACATTACCACTGAACCTCATCACTAGCTCTCAGCTAGTGTTTCAACCAAGATTTCCCTAAATATCAAGAACCAAAGTAATATAAAACTTCCCTGGTCTGTAAACTGGCTCTGCCCAGAAGCACTTCTTTGACATTATTTTTTGTTTGCTTGGTAGGTTTTATTTTGTTTTTAGAGATACAGGGTTTCTCTGTGTAGCCCTGGCAGTCCTGGAACTCACTCTGTAGACCAGGCTGGCCTTGAACTCACAGAGATCTGCCAGCCTCTACCTCCTGAGTGCTGGGATTAAAGGCGTGTACTGTCACCACTACCTAGCCCTGTGATATCATGACAATGGCTTCTCAGTCCCTGTGTAAACTCAGATCTGCTGCAGCTGAAGCTTATGGTCTTCATAGGTCTTTTCTGGGCTCCTGCCCTATGCTGGGCACGGCTGTGGCTTTCTAAATTCCCCAACTGTGCCTCTGAATTCTCTCCCTTCTCCTAAGAAAGTATATTCCAGCCTATCTTCCATGGTTGTTGGCAGCTGACAACCATAAACAATAAGCCAGGTGGTTTCCTTTAGAATTACAATATTTTAGGGAGCGGTGGTGGTATATATAAGCATTTAATCCCAACACTAGGGAGGCAGAGGCAGGTGGATCTCTGAGTTGAATGCCAGCCTGGTCTACAGAGTGAGTTCCAGGACAATTGGGGCCACACATAGAAACCCTGTCTTGAAAAACCAAAAGAAAAAAGAAGAAGAAGAAGAAAAAGAATCACAAAGCAGTGTTTCTGAGCTGACTATTTTCACGTCCTAAGTTGAGTCAGGCACAACAGCGCTATGCGTCTTGTACTCGTCCTTTCGGGAAGCCCAGACAGGGTTAGGGCCAGGAACTTCTGAGCAAGATCTGCTGTTCCCTCTGGAACTAGGGACCCAGGAGTGACACTGGGAATGTGGTCTCCTGCTCTAGGATAACAAGCAGAGAAAGGGTCAGGGCACAGGCAGGCAAGGACACAACAAAGCACTCCTCCCATTCTGTAGTTGCCTCGCTCCCCATTTAATATTTCATTGGTTGCTGCAGACCCATGACTGTTTTCTAGATTTCTGATGAAGTTGGCTTTGACAGTTTCTAATTTATTTAAACATTTATGTCGTGGGTCAGGTCCTTGGAGATGCCTACCTTAACGATTTGTTCCACAGTGGTTTATAATCTTTTCCTTAGATTTATTTATGTTTGTGGGTGTTTTGTCTGCACGTATGTATGTACACCATATACTGCAGTGCCTGCAGAGGTCAGAAGAGGGCTCTGGATGCTCTGGAACCAGAGGTATGGATGGTTGTGAGTCACAGTGTGGGTGCTGGGAACTGAAGTCGGGTCCTCTGCAAGAACAAGTGTTCTTAAGTGCCGAGCCACCTCCCCAGGCTGCAACATGAATATGAGTCAAAGCAAAACAGAAACAAAACCAAAATAGAATAAGGGTGCCTATCAGCAAAGGCCCCCAGCCCCACTCCAGAGAGGTGTTGTCTTTCTTTCTTCCTTCTTTTCTTTTTTTTTTCCCCCTGTTTTTTTGAGACAGGGTTTCTCTGTGTAGCCTTGGCTGTCCTAGAACTCACTGTGTAGAGTGAGGCTGGTCTCAAACTCAGAGAGAGTCATCTGCCTCTGCCTCCCGAGTGCTGAGGTTAAAGATGTGTGCCACCACTGCCTGACTGGGTGTTGTATATTTCTAATCTTTCTCTGTGTAACACCCCCAGCAAGGACCTCTTGGTAAGCTACTTAACATCTTGCCTCTGCTCAGTGTGGTCAGCAGGTCTGTTCTCAGGGCCACTTCTGGGACCTTCTCACATCTTCTCCCCACCACTCCCTTCCATTTACAACTACTCTGTTTAGCCTATGCCACTTCTGCACATGGTCTGCACCATCTCAACCCTTAGCCTAGCCATCCCTTTTTGCACTGGCTCTGGTTAGGGTGTTTGCAACAGGGCCACACCCTTATTAGACCCCAGACCTTAGCGCGACTGACTCTGACAGATAACACTAGCACATAGCACCACTTGCCATAGCTAAAACGAAGGCCAAATCCATCAGCATCCATACAGTTCTGGGAAAGTCTCAAAAGTACTAACCTAGCTTTTTAGCTTCTGTAGCTCTGCTTCTGGTTGACTGTTTTTGCTAACTAAAGTATGCCAACCCAGAACAAGGTTTTTGTGCTTAAAAGCTCATCCTGAGAAAGGTTCAGTGCTTCCCTGGGATCCCAGACACCCAGTAGTCACCGGCTAGCTAATTAAGATTTTCTATTGGCTTAAATTCATGTCTGAGCTGTCTTCTCTGGTGGGTACCCCACAACAGTGTTCACTTAAAAAAACTATTTGCTATTAGACTAGATCAAAGGAAGTGAACTCTGAGGAGCCATCCGGCTTACTGCTTACACAGGCGAGTGGGGAAGGACTCTGAGTGGGGACAACAGGGCAATGTGAAGGTAACCAGAAGGCAAGATAGTCACAAGGTACAAAGCCGTTACCAGCCTAGTCACAGGGTCAGGCCTGTAGGCAAAGCCAAAGGTGCTGACAGCCAGCTGTCCTACTCAGGGTGCAAGGGGCAAGATGTCAGTTCTCACATCCAGCCTTGGCCCTTTGAGTCTATGCAAAAGACTTTAAGACTCTGTCATAAAGGCAAGCTTAGGGTGATGTGGCCATCATCATTCCAGAATAAGGATACCAGTGGGGAGCCAGTTCCTAGTACCTGTCCCCCGATGGTGAGGAAGGATGGTTTCCCACTCAACAACCGACAGCAGAGGGGCCCAGAGACTGAAGATCCGAGTGGGAGTATCACCTGTACAGGCCTGCGCTGCAGGAGTCCCTGGAGGTGGTCGGGGAGCTGAGGGCCTCACCTCTCTGCCTCCTTGGGATGCACTCTGAGGCTGGAACCTGAAGACCAGAGAGGACACAGTAAGGGTACACAGGAGTCCGTACCAGGGATCCATCACTCTACAAGACAGACTCTTCCTCTACCTTAGAGTAGAGGTGTGCAGAACAGGTATGCTGATCCCCAAGGCAGAGTGCGCCCCTGGTGCCCGGCAAGCATCTCACTAAAGGGTCCAGGCTACCATAAAGAGGGGAACAGCCCTGACAAAGCCTTCTCAGTCCTGGCTCCTGACACACAACTCTAAGAAGTTTAGCGTGCAGGACCACCTACTGTGAGGAAGCAGCAGCCCTAACTGCTTGAAAGCCAAGGGCAGCAGGCAGCATGGTCACAACAGCCAGCGTGCTCAGTGCTTGCCATCTTAGTAGTCAAGTCTGAGAGGCTTGTGGCAGCAGTCATAATGGGTACCCTTGTTTCTACCCTTGATGCCCTCTCCCGCTGTAGCACACCATCCACTTGTCCAGGCTGTTTTTCCTTTTCCGTTGGTGCCCCAGGGTTCACTTCTGTACCTATTTTAAATAACTTAGTGATTTTACAAAACCCTGGGAAGCCTCTTAAACCCATCTCCAGTCTTTGCTACTCTGGGCAGACAGGCCACTCCTACCTAGAGGCTCCTGAGCTCCTCACTGAGCTGAGTTGCTATTTGCCCCCACTCCTCTCTACTCAGGCTTTGCCCAGCGGGCACGAGGGGCCTGACATTCTTCGATCCTTCCAACACTGCATTCCAACTGTTCCATCTCCAGAGGAGAAAAAAGGCAGGAAACCTTCCTAATGCTGAGACCCTTTAACACAGTTCCTCATGTTGTAGTGACTCCCAACCATAAAATTATTGCATTGCTACTTCATAACTGCAATTTTGATATGAATTTTGTTTGTTATGAATCACAATGTAGTTTGAAACGCATCCCCAAAGGGGCCCGACCCACAGGATGAGAACCACTGCTCTAGTAGATACTACCCGCCAGCCTATGAACTTTTCCTCTAGGGTAACCACGCCCCCACCCTTTTTTAAAGAGAGTGTTTCCTGAGCTGGGCATGGTGGTGCAAGCCTTTAATCCCAGCACTTGGGAGGCAGAGACAGGTGAATTCCTAAGTTTGAGGCCAGCCTGGTCTACAGAGAAAGTTGCAAGATAGCCAATGTTACACAGAGAAATCCTGTCTTGGAAAGAAGAAAAAAAGAAATAAAATAAAAA
>PVIU01015752.1:23073-47319 GCA_004026605.1 Ondatra zibethicus
AGGAGAGGGGCATTTGAACGAGGAGTCGGAGGGGGCATTTGAACTAGGAGCAGGAGAGGGACATTTGAACGAGGAGCAGGAGAGGGGCATTTGAACGAGGAGCAGGAGAGGGGCATTTGAACGAGGAGTAGGAGAGGGGCATTTGAATGAGGAGTAGGAGGGGGCATTTGAACTAGGAGCAGGAGAGGGGCATTTGAACCAGGTAATAAAGCAGGTCTTTCTGAACAGGTGACCTAAAGATGAAGAAGGGAATCAGTGGTAGAAGCGAAGGAAGTGGGGAGTGTAGAGGCATGCAGGCCAGGCTCTAGAAGTGCTGAGACACCAGGGTGGACAGAAAAGCCAGGAAGTAGAGCACACCCTGGAGGCACTCCACTAGGTCCCACGGGCCTGCATCCTGAAATGTAGGCTCTGCAGCACAGATCTATAGGGCTAAAGGTGCTTAGAGGGCAACACAGGCACACCCCACCCTGCACACACCCTGTACAGGACAACAAGCTGTCCAAATGCAGTGTCTTTGGCCAATGGGCTCTTCTTTCTGCTTCCCCTGGGAGGAGGGGGGGAGATGCTCTGCTCGGTTTCAGGACAAGAGAAAGCTGAGGGGGATATCAGGAGGCAACAACAGGGTCACCTGTGGAGTGCCGTGTGGTGAAGACAGTCTAGAGAGGAGCTAAGCAAGGGCTTCTCCGAAGAAGAGTGGCGGGAGGATGGTGCAAGGAGCAGCAGTGGGATGCTCTGGGAAGGAAGAGGGCTGGACAGTTAGTTGCTGGAGTGAGGTCAGACAGCAAGTTTAAGGACAGAGCCATCAGAGGGATGGCCAGTGGGGACAGATGCGAAGAGGCCTTGGCTGCCTGATGAAATACAGCATACTTCATATTTTTGTACTAGGAGAAGCAGAACAAAACCTCTTGTGATGGTGTGAATGAGAAATGTCCCCCAGGCTTGGTTTGAGAACACTTGGTCTTTGGCGGCACTGTTTGGAGAGGTTTGGGTGGTGGAGTCTTGCTGGAGGAGGCACATCACTGGGGATATATGTCTCCTTGTTCCACGTTCAGTTCATGCCTTGGCTTTGTGCTTGCATTTGAAGATGTGAGTTCTCGGCTTCATGCTCCGGTTGCCAAGCTTGACACTTGCTGTTATGTCTCCCTGCTAGGATGGACTTTTTATTTCTCTGGAACCGCAAGCCAAAATAAATTCCTTTTCACATAAGTGGCTTTGGCTGTGGTGTTTATCATAGGAGCAGAGAAGTAATGAGCAAACTCCCCGTCCTGGTTTCTGGTGCATCCACTCAGATCATTCTAGACTTACACAAGCAAATATACTCTTCTTGGTCCTTTTTGTTATCAAGTATACCAAAGGGTGCACTTGCTTTAATCATCTCATCTAGCGGTCATATACTTAATCTGTGGTAGGCCATGCCTTAATCCTTGGAACCTGTACATACAACTCCACCACGGGGTGAGAGACTTGGCGGGAGGAGTTAGGATTATGGACAGGATGACCCTTGTGGGCTCAGTCTAATCACACCAACATGTAAAAGCCCTGATAAATCAGTGTTAGTCACCAGATGTGCAGCCACGTCAGGAACCTCCAGGAATTAAGGGGCTGCTCTTGCCAGAACGCAGCAAAGAAATACAAACCTCTGTGTAGTACCCATAAAGCAATCGATCTTGCCAACGGCTTGAATAAACTTGGAAGCAAATTTTCCTGGCGAAAGGCTGAGCTAAGTGAAAGACCCACTAGCACACTACCTCAGCAGGACTACCCCCAGAAGAACCATAACAGCTACAAAATCCTTTCTTCTCGAAACCGGCTCCACCGATCCACCACCGTTGGGCACCACGGACAGAAAACCTGGCTTGGAGCTAAATCAACGCATCCCCGGGCTGTGTTCTTCTCTAACGTTAACTGCGTTCCCAAGTCCGGAGCATCTTCATCGCACACCTGTCAAGTCCCTCCCCGCCCCCGCTCCAGCTCCATCACGATCCCTCCCACACCTCCTCATAAACCCTCCCACGCCGCCTCTGCCCCAACTCGAAACAGCCCCGCCATCTGCCGTCGCCACGCTGGGGACAGCAGGTGACGGTTCCCAAGCCGAGGCTTCGCCTAGGCTAACTCACCGCCGGAGTCGCGTTGGGCACTGTGCTTGCCCAAATCAACCGCAACCGACCCTCCAGATCCCGCCCGACTTCCGGCCGCGGCCCCGCCCCGTGCCCCTCCGTATGGCCGCTCTAGACCCAGGAAAGTCCGGCGACTCTGGCGACTCGATGGTTCAAAGCTATACCCTGTAAACACGTCCGGCATCCCTTACTGATATAAGCGGTTCTAAAGGACCCGAGCACACAACGAAGTTCAACTTAGTAAGAGGATACTAACAGAAGCATGGCAAGAACTAAAGATAACGGAATAATGGGAGATTTTAATTCAAAGGCTCCAAGAATTAGAACGGATTGTAGCTTGATTTAAAAAGTAACATGGTTTGGGTGTAGCTCAGCGGCAGAGAGACCACCTAGTAGTGTGTGCCAGTCCACAGCTTCAATGTCTCACACTAGTAAAGGAAAACTAAACACATACGAACAAACCAACAATTTGACAGGTGAGTGAAAAAACATGCCAAATTCCGTAAGCAGGTAGTAGTTTATTGTTTTGTAGGGGTTTTCATAGACTATTTACAAAAACTGATTATATGCTCGTTTTATAGGCATATTAGACAAAAATTGTTACTATATAAATGTTCATACAAAAAGGTCTATTGGGATTTCAGAAATACTGACTAGATAATCTTATAAAAATTACCTGGAAAATCTCAGACTATAAAGCGAAGAAAAGTAAACAAAGGGGCTGGAGACGCAGCTGAGCACTTAAGGGTGCTGGCTGCTCTTCCGGGGTACTGGAGGTTTGATTCCTAACATCCACACGACTATTCACAACTGTCTGTAAGTCCAGTCCCAGCAGATCTATAGCACTGGCCTCCCTGGGCACCAGGGACACAAGTCCTGAGTAGACACACATGCATACAAAACGTAAAATAAAAAAAAATCAAAAAAGTAAACACTTAGGTCAGGCGGGCAAGAGGTGCACACCTTTAATCCCAGCACTAGCACTCAGGAGGCAGAGGCAGACGGATCTCGGTGAGTTTGAGGCTGGTCTACAGAGTGAGTTCCAGGACAGCCAGGACTGTTACACAGGGAAACCCTGTCTCAGAAAACCAACAAAAAAGGCAATACTTCATTCTCAAATGTGTACTCTACAATTATTTTTGTTTATAAAGACAAGCATATTTATTCTAAGCTAGTATTTTTTGACTAGCAACAACGAACAAACACACACACAGAGACATTCTCAGTGCATGCATTCGCATATGTATGTATATTGTGTTTTGGATGGAGCTCAGTTGGTAGAATGCTTGCCTAGGATGCACAAAGCTTCCTCTTGGTTAGATCTCCAAAATTAATAAACTCACCTGTAATCCCAGCATCAAAGAGGTGGAGGTAGGAGGATCAAAAAAGGATCAGAAGTTCAAGGTTACCCTCAGTTACATTTAAGGCTAGCCTAGGACATGAGACACTATCTCAAATCAATCAGTCAGAGGCTGTGGAACTAACTCTATATGGGTAAGGTACAGACAAGAGGCCCTGCAGTGGCTCCCAGAACCTATGGGGTTTAGTGACATGCTTGTAATCTCAGTGTTAGGAGAGGTATAGACTAGTGTATCTGAGGCTTGCTGGCAAGCCAACCTAGCCTAATTGGTTAGCCTACATCCCAGTAAGAAACCGTCTCAAAAAACAAGGTGGGTGTGTGAGATGGCTCAGTGGGTGAAGGCACCTGCTGTCATGTCAGAGGACTCAAGTTCGAGGCCTGGGATCCACATACATGGTGGAAAGGACTGACTCCCTAAAATCTTCCTGTGACCTCTACCTGTGCGCTGTGGTATATATGAGTGTACACACACACATTCCGCACACACATTCACAAATTAATTTTAAAAAAAGAGTAAAAATGTAGTGGTTTGAAAGAAAATGGTCCACAAAGGGAGTGGCACTATTAGGAGGTGTAGCCATGTTGGAGGTAGTGTGTCACTGTGGGGGCGGGCTTTGAGGTCTCTTTTGCTCAAGCTTCACTTGGTGTGATAGTCAAGTTGACTTCCTGTTGCCGGCAAGATGTAACACTCTCAGCTCCAGCACCACATCAGTCTGCACACTGCCATGCTCCCCGTCATGATCATAATGGACTGAACCTCTGAAACTGTAGGCGAAGACACCTCAGTTAATATTTTCATTTATGAGTTGCCATGGTTGTGGTGTCTCTTCACAGCAAAAGAAAAACTCTTAAGACATAGTTACATATTAAAACAAAAACAAAGTGGATTCCTTCTGAGGAATAGCTGAGAATGACCTCTGGCCTACACACACACACACACACACACACTCCAGAAAGGGAACCCATTATGGACCAAAGTAACCACTGTACGAAAATCCAACTTGGTGAATCAGTAAGTTTTTATTGGGGTTACTAACAGGAATATGAATGAAAGGTTACTTACAAGGGGCAGGGATGACTCAAGAACCATTGCACCATGTTAAATCCCACCCCCAGCTTGGGTGATGGCTCTAGAAAGTGCAGCCCTGGAGCTCTCTGCACAGCCCACAGGCAGTTTCAGAGTCTGAGAACCCCCTCCACGTCCTGACAGTCAGACTCCCTCCCCCAGCAGTTGTTACCCCTTTTTATACAGCTGGTGAGAATCCTTCTGTTTTCCCAGGCCTTTTGTTTTCATCCAGAACCTCACAAGCCTCTTTTCCCCATCCTGTCTGGGATTCTGAGGGAAATGCCATACAACAGTCGTCACGCGCTGTTCCTCAAGGTTTGAGAAGAAATGAACCAATTGTCAAGGGCCTTGGAGAAGCAAAGCTCGCAGCAGTAAAAGGGAATGAGAGATGTTTTGTTCTGGAGACATTTTGAAGATCCAGGAACACAAACTTAGGTAATCCTAAAATCCATGTTCCAATGTGGAAACAGTTTCACGAAATCATAGTTTTACAGAACAAAGAAAGTCATAAATCAAGGTAGTTAGAATACATTGGTTGGTACACCAGAGAGGCAGTTACAACGCGATGGGGAAGCATTTCTATAGGCCCAAGATGTTATCGGAACTTTGGGATTGGTGGAAATCAGTGGTCTGCTAACTTAACAGATTCTAAGTTTTTTTTTTTTTAAAAATGATTTATTATAGTGTTCTGCCTGCATGTATGTCTGCAGGCCAGAAGAGGGCACCAAATCTCACTACAGATGGTTGTGAGCCAGCATGTGGTTCTGGGAATTGAACTCAAGACCTTTGGAAGAGCAGGTAGTGCTCTTAACCGCTGAGCAATCTCTCCAGCCCTTCTAAAAGGTTTTTAATCTATTAATCACAGCAAGATGTTAGTTCTGACACAGAGATGGGCAAGAAATGGCTGTTCTAGAACTAGTCCAAGATAAAGTAATTAGCCACTAGATCTTCAACATCCCAATATCTCCATATTACTGTAGTTGTATAAGTCAATCGCACCTTGGATTTCCTGGAACTGGAATTAGCCCCGCCCCGCCCCGCCTCTGGGCGTTCTGCCCCGGCCGGAGGGTACAGGGAGGGGAGAGATGTTCCATCCCTATCTCACCGCGTGTCCGACTGGTTTCTCGTGGGTGCACTCTGCTGGGTTCTCCGAGGCCTCCACGTTCGTCCCTGCGCTCTCTGCACCTTCCCAGAGTTGTTGCACGCCCAGCCTGGAGCGTTCGGTCCACCGAGTGCTTTCTGCTCGCTGGTTCGCTGCGGAACTCTGTGCCGTAGACGCGTTTCCAGAGGACTGAGTTCACTGCGTTATTAGGACTTACGTAGCTTCCGGTAAACGCTGCGGCGCATGGCGGTGAGCTGCGGGAGAGGGCGTGTTGTGGCGAGGCCCTGGGTGTGGGGTCCTTGTGAATTTCGTCCTGGCCCACGTTTTTAGGAGTTAGGGCGTCCTGCACTAGAGACACCAGCAGCCTCAAGCCGGAGAACTCAACGCTTTCCGCGCAGACCCCGGCTCCCCGGCCCGGCTTCCGGTGCCTCAGACCCTCCCCTTCTCAGTTCAGTGCAACCTGCTTGTGACTCCGCCACCAGAGCACGTCCCATAGGCAACACAGTGTCGATGAAGCAGCGGAAGAAGAAAATCCCGAATAGGGTCTCTGGGACAAATGGAGACGAAAAGACCTCCGAGAAACCTGTCCCAGAGGAAGCTCCCCCCAGTGCTGAGGCCCAGGTAAGGTTGGGATTCCCTGTGAGTTTTCTGGGTGCTGGCCCGCCTGCGAGTGTGGTCTAGGTGGGCGAACTTAAGGCGCTGAAGGGATGGGACGGGGGTCTGCGGGATCCTGATGCCTATCACAGCCACGCCCCTCTTTCCATCACAGGCGGAGCAGCTGGCGAGAGAGCTGGCCTGGTGTGTGGAACAGCTGGAGCTGGGTCTCAAGACGCAGAGACCCACCCCGAAGCAGAGTGAGGACCCCTTCTTTATAGTTAGGGAAGTGTAAACCGTGACAGTGCTGTGGCCGATGGCGTTGCCAGGGGATGGAACTGTTGCTTTTGCACTAGGATGATAGGGAGTGTGTATGAAGTTACCAGCTCCTTATTTCTATCTGCAGAAGAGCAGGCTGTTGGGGCAATCCGAACCTTGCGCAGCGAGAAAACCCCTTTGCCCCGGAAGAGACAGCTGATGCGCTCCTTGTTTGGGGACTACAGGGCTCAAATGGATGCGGAATGGCGGGAAGCCCTGAAGGCCCTAAGGACTGGTGAGGAACTGGGAAGTGATTGATTCAGTATATCTACTTCCAGGGGGTAGGGAGAAGCTTGCTCAGGGAAAAAGCCTAAGCATATCTCTCCGGGGCAGGGGCCCTGGAAGAAGGAGGACCCAGTTCCTCACCTCGTTCTGCTTTTGGGATGGGAAAAACCAGCTCATCTGTCTAAGCCTTGTTCATTCCACTGACCACAAACAGATACTAGTTGGGTGTAGTTTTTGTAACTAAATGACCTGGATTCAAATCCTGGATCTTAACATTTTTGGCAAGTTACTGCATCACTGAATCTCATGAGGGAATGACAATATTGACGTTATAGGACCGTTGTGTGGGCAGCCATAACTGCATGGATAACGTTAGAACGTTAGCTGTTACTCGGTTCTGACTCTCTGCTCCTCCTTCTTGCAGCTACCCAGTCAGCCCGGGTCCAGCTTGTAGGCGAGGCGGCCAGAAAGAAGAGTGGAAGGATCTGCAGGCCTCGTCCAGCAGGAAGAACCAAGGCCACTGTGGACTTTACTGATGAAGAGTTTCGGTTCAATTTCTTTTAGATTCTCCTACATTCTGGACTAGTCATCCTCCTCCAGCATGGTGTGGGGATTTGTCTTGAGTGCAGGGCCCAGCTAGGAATTGCTCTCAGCGGAAGTGGGATTGGTTTGTCCCTATCTGGTGTATGGACTCGAAGCTGCTGGCCTGTGTGATACTGCCATATGGGAACTTTTGGAGGAGATGTTCCTCGGGTCAGAAGAGAGATGCATTTGGGAACTCTTCTGTGATAAGCCTGCTTGTTGGGTGGGTTGTAAATGGTCCTCCAGTCTCTGAGAGTAGCTGTTGGTGGTGAGGAACTGAAAAAGCTGTGTAATTACTTATACACAGTGCTCACTTTTGAAAGGATGCCCTGGCCATTGGCTTAGTGCTTTATCTATTGTTAGAGCACACTAGGCTGGTCTCGAACTCACAGAGATCCGCCTGCCTCTGCCTCCCGAGTGCTGGGATTAAAGGCATGCGCCACAACCGCCCGGCAGGATAAGATTTTTAAAAAGTGGTGTGGGAGCTCGCCGAGGAATATCTAGACAGCCTATTAAAGGACCTCAGTTTCTCATTACTGTTTCCTTGATAGGATTTTCAGTCTATGTGCACGTGACTGTCATAAATGCATGTTCCCATTTCTAGGCAAAACTGTAGATAAAATCATGATTTTTTATTTTAAAGGTTTGTTTATTTTACTTCCTGTTTATGAATATTTTTCCTGCATGTATGTCTGGAGAGATAACTCAGTGGTTAAGAGCACTACCTGCTCTTCCAGAGGTCCTGAGTTCAATTCCCTGTAACCACATGGTGGCTCACCACCATCTGTAATGAGATCTGGTGTCCTCTTGAGGAAGAGACCTGGTCAGCAGTGGTCTTTATCAATTTAGACCATGAAACCCAATATGGACAAGTTCAACAGAACCGCCATATATGGGCTGACCATGCATGCTTTAGCACCACCAGGGCATAAATTTCATTTATTCATTCATGTCTGTGGAACCCATGTGTGCAGTGTCCAAAGAGGTCAGAATAGGGCGTTGGATCCCCTGGAGTTGGTGAGTCAACATGTGGGTCCTGGGAACTGAACCCAATTCCTCGCAATTACAGCCGGTACTTTTTGCCATCTCTCTTGCTCCCAAATCCACAGTATTTGTACATGGTCCATACGCTTTAGAGTCTGTCCACACATACAAGATTCTAGGGAGTCTCAGTGACGTTCATGAGGTAGAGATTCCTTTATGTTAAGGCAATTACAGCCTTTTCCAGACTGACAGTTAACTCTGTAGGTAAAGCAATTGCCTTGCAAGCAACTGGAGGACCTGAGTTCCAATCCCTCGAACTCATATAAAGCTGGACACAGTAGGGTGTGCCTATAATTTCAGGGCTCCTATTGTGAGATGGGGGAGGTGGAGATAGGAAACTCTTCAGGTAATTGAGGGTCAGCTGATATAGGGAAGCACACAACACAGAGACCCTGGTTTAAACAATGTTGAAAGTGAGTATCTGACGGTGCCCTCTGACCTTCTCATGAGCACTGTGGCACACATGTACCCCTCCCCTGCATGCACAAGCCTTTTTGAGTGAGCACACACACACACACACACACACACACACGTTGGATGGCACCAGAAGGTCACCAACTGAGGTTATATTTTGGCTTACACACACAGGACATGTGAACCTGTACATAAACATACACACACACACACACATTGGATGGCACCAGAGGGTCACCAACTGAGGTTGTCTTTTGGCTTACATACACACATGGCACATGTGAACCTGCACATATACATACATACACACACACACACACACCTATATACATGAATACGTGCATACATGTCCATGAACACAAGGGGTCTGGAGAGATGACTCAGGTGTTAAGGATGCTAGCTTCTCTTCCAGAGGACCCTTGGTTGGATCTCAGAACCCATATTTATCCATTCATACATGCACACAAAACCTCTACTTCTGAAATCCACAATAGTCATTTCTGGGAAAGACTCAGCAAAAGTTGAACAAAGAACTATCCATACTAAACCAAGGTCAAAGAGCTGTATTTGTAAAAACACTAGCATTTATTTTTTATTTTTTCTTACTTATGCATTTTATGTATATGGATGCTTTGTCTGCATGTATATCTGCACACCAGAAGAGGGCATTAAACAGTTGTGAGCTACCATGTGGGTGCTGGGAATTGAACTCAGGACCTTTGGAAGAGCAGCGAGTACTTTTAACCACTGAGCCATCCATCTCTCGAATCCTAAAACTAACATTTAATTAGAGTCATGAGAATCACTTATTAATAGATGTACACCTTGTATTAATTTCTAAAATGTGTCACTACATAAGTGAATTCACAAGTCAACTTTCTAATAAAGAGTGCCTGGGAATTTGTATGTCAAAATACTTAATTCTCTCTTTTGTAGCTTTAGACTCAACAGAAACCAGAGAGACAGAAGAACAATGCTTAAACACAAAACCTGAAGACAGGTGGGCAGAAATAAACTTGAGTAAAATAGCTCTGGGCAATAGCATAGAGCTCCAGTTGTTCCCACTTAATTGTAGGGAGGGGAAGGATAGGGTACTTGGGTTTATTTCCCAGCAGTCTTCACAACAGCCTTGGAAGGCAACAGGCTGATGATAGGGGAGGGAGTCAGCTGGAGGAGAAGCTGGACAGCTGGTGGAGAAGCTGAACAGCTGGAGGAGAAGCTGGGCAGCTGGTAGAGAAGCTCGGAAGCTTCTGTATGTTCTTGTTAACTTCTAAGCAGCAGTGGAGGGAGGAGGAACACACACCTGCACTAGCCATGCTGGTCTGAGGAGAAATTCCAAGTTCTCCTATAATGGCACATCCAGGAAGTCATGGTCCCCTGCTGTCTTCCTCTCCTTTCCTTGCTTCCTGATCTCTCTCCCCAGATTTCTCCTATTTATTCTCCCTGCTCGCCAGCTCCACCTCTCCTTACTTCTGCCTGGCTATTGGCCATTCAGCTCTTTATTAGATCAATCAGGTGATGTAGACGTGCAAAGTAATACAACTTCACGGAGTTAAACCAATGCAACTTAGAATGCAACACATGTTTGCATCATTAAACAAATGTTCCACAACATAAACAAATGTAACCCATCTTAAAATAATATTCTACAACAGGATCCCAGGTCTCTTGCCTCAGTAAGACAAACATGTTCCCAAGTGTTCTTTAGTCTGTAGAATGCGCCCAGTTGGCTGAACCAAATAAGCAGTGGACAATTGTGCCAGCACCCAGAGCATTCCTGCAAGCCCCATCATGCACCAGAGCTCTAAATGCTTTCAGATTTGAAAGGAGACTCCAGCAGACATGTGCAACGAGACCCAACATGAACCAGTTGTCTTCCTCTTGACCAGTTTCTTCAGAAACAAGGAGTCCATTGCTGTAGCCACATGAAGAATAGCAAGAGCTGGATTTTTGTGGAGGAGCATGGTTCTCTTTGTAATATAAGGATTAGAATCCCATAACAGAGACAGGGCCACTTCTGAAGACCCCACCAGAGTCTCCATTATCAGGGATGAGAGGATCTGAACTAAATCTATACTCAAAGGAAATCACCTTCTCGGGTCCTGGACGACTTAGTCTAAGTCAAAGGCAGCCCTTCTCAGCAGGGGCGCCTCTGCTGCACCTCTTCATAAAGATTCCACCCTCTGCAACATTCCAGTTTGGGAAAGTACCTTGGAAGTCTTTGTACTCTCATGTCCTGACCCTATTCCTATGGTGTTGGAAAGGAGTGTGTGCATGGCTGCATGTGTGTGTATGTGTGTGCCTGCCTGCATGAGTATGTGTGACTGCATGTGTGTGTATATGTGTGTGTGTCTACATGTGTGTGTAATGTACGTGTGTATGCCTGCATGTGTGTGTATGTTTGTGCTTGCATGTGTGTGTGTCTGCATGTGTGTGTATGTATTTGTGTGTGTGTGCGCGCCTCAACGCATGGAGGAGCACTTGTTACCTTTCTCCTTGCTATGACGAAATGCCAGATGGAGAACCTTGAGGAAAGAGGTTGACTTCAGCTCACAGTTTAAGGCTGCAGTTCATCATGGTGGGGGGAACACAACTCCTCAAGTGTCAGTGAAGATTTGTCTCCTGCCAGCCTGTTCCCAAATACCGGGGAGCACTTCCCAAATAATTGACTTGGAGGCTTAATATAAATTTTAAGTGCTTGGCCAATAGTTCAGGCTTATTAATAACTAGCTCTTACGTGTTAACTTAGCGCACATTCCTTATTTATTCTCTGCCATATGTCAGTACATTTATTAGCATGGCACATTCATCTCCTGCTCTTTTTGCATTTGCTGGTGATTCCTGACTGTACCCTTCTCCTTCCCAGCACCCTTAGTTAGGTTGCCCTGCCTATACTTCCTGCCTGACTACTGGCCAGTCAGCATTTTATTAAAGCAATTCGAGTGACAAATATTTACAATGTACAAGAGGCTTATTCCACATCAGGAAAGAGCTTCAGGCTGCTGGTTACATTGCATCTGTTGTAGAATCAGAGACATGAATGCTGGTCCTCCAATCATCTCTCCTTTTTATTCAGCTCAGGCCTCCGCCCATGGGCTGCTGTCACAGACATTTACAGTGGGTTTTTACCTGTCAATCAACCCAATAGAGAACTCCCTCACAAACACGCCCAGAGGCTTGTCTACCAGGTGATTCTAAAGGAGATAACCCAGGTAGGTCAGGGATCAGCCTGGCTTATTTCTCCATCCCTTGCCACCTTATTTTTGAGACAGGGTCTCTCACTGAGCCTGGATTTCATTAATTTGTCTAGAGTAGCTGGCTGATGAGCTCCAGGGACTTACCTGTTTCCACTCCCCGGTGCTGGGGTTACAGATGCCCCCTCCACGCTTGGCTTCTTACAAGGAAGCTGGGGGTAGAACTCTGGTCCTCATTCTTATGCTGCAAGGGTTGCTATTCACTGAGCCACATCTCCAGAAATCATTTCAGTGTTTGATGATGTCCTGCCTTAGTTAGGATTGCTATTGCTGTGATGGAACACCATGACCACAGTAACTATGGGAGGAAAGGATTTCTTTGACTTCCACCATGTAGTCCATCCCTGAAGAAAGTCAGAACAGGAATTCAAGCAGGGCAAGACAGGACTAATGCAGAGGCATAGAAGGGTGCTGCTTACTGCTTTGCTCCTTGTACCATGATCAGTTTGATTTTTCATAGAACCCAGAATCACCTGCCCAGGGTGGCATCACCCTCAATAGGCTAGGCACCCCCTAAGAAATTAAATTTAAAAAATGCCTTAGGCTGAATCTGACAGAGATTTTTCTCCTTTCAGATAACTCTAGCTTATATCACATTGACATAAAACTATCCATCACACCTACTAAGCAGAGGCTAAAGCTTCAGAGTCCCTGGAGATCTTTCGAATGGGGATATTGAAGGTAAGGGAGGGGTGGGAAATAGATTGACTACAGAGAGGACTGCAGTTAGATATATGAGCATACACACGCACACTCACACACAGATACACATACACACAGACACAGATATACGTACACACAGATACACATACGCACACAGATACGCGTACAGACACATAGATACACAGATATGCACACACACAGATACCCATACACGCACACACAAACACACAGATATGCATACACACACAGATACGTGTACACACACACAGATACACAGATACGCACACACACAGAGCCTTGTCTTGCTTCATCACAGACAGGTTGGTAAGATGCAGGTTATGAGAAGGTGTGGCTCTGACATCCGTGGTTAGAATACAGAAATGTGTTTGGCTAGAAGAGCACAATGGGTCACACGCGTCCCAGCCTTCACTGTGCCACTCTGACTACAGCCCTGGAAGCAGAATGCAGCCCAGTGCATATGCAGCCACACAGATCCAGTACCAGAAGAGACGCGAGCTGGCTTAGCAAGAGTCTACAAATAAGATGCTGGGCACAATTGATTCATTCCCTCATATTACTCCCTGGAAGATACACATCAGAGTGGAAATTGATTCTGCCTGAGGCCCAAGTTTCTCAAGCGATATCCTAGGATGCAGTAGCTCCTCACCTTCCACCTTGTTTGAGGCAGTGTCTTCTGCTGAGCCATGGAATTCTGGGATATGAACTCAGGCACTCGTGCTCAACTGCAGGGTCTTTCCCCACTGAGCCCCTCTGCCCTCCCTAACAGCCCTTGTATTTGCCGTGTCTGTGGGTTGGGTCGTTTATTGTTGTCTATGGCCATCAGAATTAGGTGTGTGCCTATTCATATGGCGCATAAATGTTTCATAAATGGACTGGACCTAGTTTTCGGGCCCCGCCCCTTACAGAATGCTCTAGGTCCTAGAGTTTAGGGTGTCTAAGCCCTTCCTGGACTAAAGAATCCTTCTAGCAAGTATGTAGTTCTTAGTCAAGTTAAGTCATCATGTAGTTACCTGTACCTGGAGCCTGCTTCAGGGAGAATCTAAGGCACATGCCATGTCTTGCTTAGGTTAGTAAACTATATCTGGAAAGGGCACCTTCAGAGCAAGCCTTGAAGTCCAGGGAGACTATCTCCAATGGTTTGAGTGTTGATGAATTAATATCTGGAGATAGAAGAAGTTAAATATCTGAGTGACTAAGATTGCTTGGAGGGAAAATCTCCTGGAGGGAAAATAATGTCATAATAAGAGAAAAGTCCTACTTTATTAACCAACACCGTAATGGTTGTCCTGGCGATTAGCCTCATATTAGAGGAGATTTGCTCTTCAGTTTGCTGGCTCCAGACTGTTCTGTGATTTGATCCACAAAAAGAGCCAGATAGAATGTTGAAAACATTGAGCCAAGAACCTCCTAGGAACCTTCCATAACGCTGTAGATGCAGAACTGACAGGGATACTTCTCCATGTGAATGGTACCAGTGATGCTGTAGTGTTTTTGTATAGAAAGTTCTCATGGGGCTAGAGATGGCTATGTTGACAAACTGCTTGCCATGAAAGCACGAGTACTTGAGTTCGATTCGCAGAAGCCACACGAAAAAGCCATGTGTGGTAATAAACTCTTGGAATTTCAGCAGTGGCGAGGCAGGAGCAGGAGGATTCCTTGGGCTCAGTAGCCAACCAGAATAGCTCAAGAGGTGAACCATAGGGTAAAATGTGACTTTTTTTTTTTTTTACAAAAAATAAAAACATAAGATGATGATCCCTAAGGAAGAACACCAAGGTTGTCCTCTGACATTGGCATGTATATACACATATGCATGCATGCCTGCACATTCATGGAACTTCTCACCAGCAAAAAAGCCACAGGCTTCCTCAGAATCTGTAATGATTGTATACCCTTAGACAATACACCATAAATCAAACATGCTGAAGCCTATGTGACAGCCATGAATAGGTTCTAAGGGGTTGCAGAGCTTCCTAGCAGAAGGATGAGCAGCCTCGGAGCTGCTGCTGGGAGCCCTGCTGTCATGTGGGTCTCACCAGAAAGCAGACATTGTGCTGCAAAGTATACATGCTTAGGAGCTGAAGAGAAGGCTTAGCAGGTAAGAACACTGGCTACACTTCAGGAGGATGCAGCTTCTGTTCCCTGCTCCCACATGACAGCTCACAGCAGTTTGTAAGCACAGTGACATGGGATCTGACATCCTTTTCTAGCCTTCTTGGGCTCCAGCCATGCAGTTGGTGCTCAGACATAAATTCAGTTCAGGCACTCTCAAACCTGTAAACACGCTGCTGGTAAAAAATGGAAGGGGCATCTGTAGATCTCCCTTGTAGCCATTTGAACATCATTTGAGGCTTTCAGAGTTCCAAAGGAGCTCAAGAATCTGGGGGAGAAATGGCCACAGCACCCTGAAACCACAGGGTTCTTTACACTAAGCTTGGAGATACAGCCAGTGGCACCAGATTCTGCATTGGTTAAGGGCATCTGCCTACAGAGTGTGATTTAGCCTCATGTCTTCCTTTTTGACTTCCGGCTTAGTCACTTTCACTTGGCAAAAATACAAACATCCATCCTCCCCATTTTCACCACAAGAAGGCTTGCGTCTTGGGTTAAGACTTCCAAGACAAAGCCGGTGAGAACGGGAAGGTGCATCTCGCAGGCTGCAAGCATCTCACCACCACCTGCAGAGCGGGCTCAAATCTGTGTCCTCGATGTCTGCGTTCCTCTTGTCCATATGGCTGTGTTTGAATCAGGTCATAATGAAAACAGTTTCTCCTGGGGGTCATGGTCGACAGAGGGGCAGCAATTCAAATACACCCATACAGCTCTCACAGAACACCACACAGATGAGAGCTACTTCCTGGCTCCGTTCTAGGCACTGGACCAGGATGTCGTATGAAGTCCTTACAGTAATGTAGTCCACTATATACACAATTCCTACAGCGGGGCATCCGGCATGTACAGGCTTTCCCAGAGATCCTTAACAACCTTGAGGAAAGGCAAGTCTGCAGGTACATGCTTGAACCATTGAACCTGCACCAACTGCACTGAGAATCATAAATGCATCATGTGTCCCCTGCTGTCCTGTGACAACTTGTCCCCTCATTCCCACATCAGTAGCACTTACATTTGGAGTGTTTGTACAAATTCTGACACAATCGTGACTCTTATCCACAGTGGGCAGAAATATAATACCAGCTGGTGAAAAGTGGGATCTTTGGGCCTGCAAGGGTCCATTCACAGTCAGATTCAAGGTTGCCCTATGTGCTTTTGCCACGGTTCCCTTGGATTCTCGAGTCTGTAAGGTGGGAGCTTTGGTAGTGTGGTTATTTCCTCTGGCTTGGACATGAATGCTGCCATCTGGAGACACAGAAGTTGTTCTAACCGAAAGAAAATCCTCACAAGACCATGCCTTTTTTGCTTTCTCTTGAGGAGGGAGGAGAGACCCACGAAGCCCTCCCTCTCTGAGGTCACATAAACAGTAAACAGCTGCTGGGGTTTCAGGGTGGGGCATCTTCAGTGGTGCAACTGTCTGCAGGACACCCAGTGTAACTTCCTGTAGCTGCCTGTGCATCATCCTCCTCGCTCCCATAAATAACCCCTGGAAACTCCTGCTTCACCACTCTGGCCTGGGGGCAGCCTTTCTTTGGTCTGTCTTGGGCTGCTGTCTACTGCAGACAATTCTTTAACATCCCACCCTCAATTTCCCTTCTCAGGATTCAGTTTCTCTACCAGCAGATCGTGCTTCTGCCTCTGCCGCCAAAACCTGGGGAGATCTGTCTCTTTCTCTGTGTCAAAGCCTTGTGGAGGGATGCTGATTTTGCTTGCCCAGACTACCTGGCTTTTTGGAGGATCCCCACTAAGACCAGGTCTTCAGATTACTAGGACTTCAGGTCATGTGTCCAGTCCTGTGGCTGTATCTTCCCTGGGGTAGTCAGTGCCACCATGACTTTGTGGGTAAGCATTTCCTAGCTAACAGGTAGAACTGTGAATGTTGGTTCTCAGCCTGGCTGGATGAGTGTCTAGGTTGGGTAGCACACACTTGTGCATTTGCAGGGGAATTTCCAGAGAGGCTTGGCATGTGGAACCATTACTGCAGTAGACCCACCCTGATTGTAAATGGTACCCTCCAAAGGGCTGGGAGCCCAGGGAGGAGATTAGGGGAACAGGAAGACTTGGGTGTGCAAGCCCCTTCTTTGAGGAATTGACCCAATGTTGAAGCGATCCTCCAAGGGTATCATGCCAGCTCCTTACCCTTCAACATGAACTCAGTGCTAGGGAGATTGTCTTAGCAGCAGACTGGAACTGCTGAGAGATTCAGCTCCCAGACTGGGCATGCCTGCTGCCAATGCTGTACTATGGCAGCCCTTATGTTAACCATTACCCATTCCAATTAATCTTCCAGGGCCAGTGAGATAGCTCACCAGGTAAAGATGCTTGTCACCAAGCCTGATGATCTGGGTTTGATCTCCAGAACTTATATACACACAATATTAGAATATTAATTAAAATATTGTATAAATATTAATAGCATAAATGATAAGTAAATCTCCTCCCATGCATAACTCTTCCTCTGGAGAACGCTGTCAAGTACAAGGGCCAACTGTGAATGGTTAATTGGCTGGAAAACTGAAATTGAGAGAAAGAGAGAGAGGTGGTCTAGATATTCCTGGGATGGGAGCATCAGCATCAGCATCAGCTATTACCCACCTTGTTCACAGGAGATGACGCTATTACCCACCTTGTTCACTGGAGATGACGCGACTACTGTGGGTGGAACTGGTGAGCCACGCTCTCACACCTTCCCCTTAGTCACATTGCAGAGGGAGGTGGCAAGCCAAACATAAGCTCACCTCGACAGGCATGAGGTTTCCTCTTCCCTCTCTCTACTTCTTTGCTTTTTAGTAGTGTGTGTGTGCCTGTGTGTGTTTGTGTATGTCTGTGTGTCTGTGTGTGCATATCTATACATGTATGAGAGAAAAACAGAGACAGAGACACAGAGAGGCTTATATAGAGACAAGGTGTGTGTGTGTGGAATATATGTGAATACAGACAGGGCTATGTGTGCCACTGGGGCACACATATGGAAGTCAGAGGACATCTTTATGTGTTGGTCCTTGTCCTCGACCTGTTTGAGACAGGGTTTCATGGCCACTGTATATACAGGCTAGTGGTCTGTGAGCGCCTATGGACTGTCCTGTTTCTACCTCCCATTAGCGGTAGAAGTGCCGGGATAACTGATGCGCATACCAATGATTCTGACATAATATTGGTGTTGAGGACTTGAACTCGGGTGTGCAAGCTTTCACAGAACCACCTTCCTGCTTCCTTCTGATGGAGGGGGAGATGGTATCTGCCTTTTAGGTAGCCATCTTGCAAACTATAAAGAAAAAGCCAAAATTATTCATTGCAAATCAGTGCCATCGGGTGTTTCCTTTAGAATTTTGTTATATAAGAAAAGCAATCCCTCTACACCCCATTCATTTCAACCACTAAAGTCGGTGTCTGGTACTCGCAGCCCAAATACTCCTAATGGTGACTATACAGTAGACACTTGAGACACTTTTAGCCATAGATAAAATCTCAAAGGCAGTAGATCCTGTTTCTTAGGGTCCTGGACCCAGCAGTTTTGTGGTCTCCATCCAATCTGCCACCCGAAGATGAAGACTAAATTATTCTGCTTCCCAGAGGAGCCTCACAATTAGAGACTAAAATTTAGGCCATTGTTGAACAAAGATTTCTTTTCATGTTTGATCTCCTAATGGCTCGATTAATCTGCATTGCTTTTATTCCATCCTCAGCTGACCTCAGGAGTGACTGCTGCCATTTTTTTTTCCTTGGGAGAAGAGTGCATTGTGTGTATCTTCATTTCTGTTGTGGGTTTTAGCAGAGTCATCCTGGCCCCTTAACATCGATTCCTTTCATTTTCTTCACAGATCTGATTTCACAAACCACCAATCTTTATCAGAGATTTTATCAAATGAAAAGTAAGGGTAGTTCTTAAACTATGTGTGGTCACTGAGGACCCCGTCTGGGTTAGAGAAGAAAACTGTGATAGCTGTGGCCTGAATTTAAACCCTCCTGCTGAAGGCAGAGCTACAAGCACATGGCAGTGCTCCTATTCTCCCCGGGCACATACGGTTGCTGTCAAGAGTGAAGGCCTGAGTTCAATCCCTGGGACACACATGGCAGGAGAGCATTGACTATCAGCTATTCTGTGACCTCCATACATGTGAAATTAAAATTCTAAAAAAAAGAAAGAAATTTTAAGTTTTCTCTGGGCAGAGAGGTTTGGTCTGTCTCCCAATGGAGTTGGTGTGAACGGCATGAAGACTTAACCTGCCCTTCTGTCCCTGTGACTGGTGTCCTGTGACTGTTCCCTTCTTTAGCAGGAAGCTGGCCTGCACCCACATCAGATAACTGCCCTTCTTTTCCTGTCCCTTGCTTTGTCTTAACTTGTTGGACTAGAAGTCCAAACATCAGGGAGGAGGTGCTCCAGGCACCACTCACACAACCACAATTGATGCAAAAGCAAGAGGACTTTTATTCTGTCATGACAGGGCCCTTCAGGTTCGGGATATGAAGACACTGAGTGATAGGATAAGATTGACTGGCACTAAGTATCCTCTTCTCACAGGTAGCCTGGCAGGACAGAGTGGGCTGTTGCTGCCCGAGCTCCTACTACAGAACCAGGACAAGTCTGAGATGGTGAGCTCCTGACAGCCTCCTGTGCACAGAGGCCACAAAAATAGATATAGTGAGGAAAGGTAGGAGAGAGATTTGAAGGAAAATTGAGTCAAGATCAACCTGTGTTGGGGTGACCCTGCAGGAATACTATGTGTGGGAGGGGCGAAAAGGCATGGAATCAACCACACACACTCTGGAAGTCGGGGGACAACCAAAAGCCAAGTCCTTTATTGAGGGTATGGGCAGGCCTCTCATATCCCATCCCAAGGTCCCATTGGTTTGGGTGGCCAACTCTACTGTGTTGTCCTTCCTTCATTGGCATCTCTGGTCAGGTTTCTCTGTCAGCAGTCTCTGGGCATAGCAGCAGCCCTTAGGTTGACTCAGGGAGGAAGTTCCTGCCACGCATGCTCGTGTGGGCTGGTTTTGGCAGGGTGGCTGAGGCTTGGGTAGGCTGACCAAATTTTCTCCTACAAGTCTGGTCCAGCAGCTTCTCTCTTTTTTGGCTATTCATTAAATTTTATTGTCCACATAAGGCTTTCATAGTTACAAATGAGTATCCAGATATTTAAATGATATCCAGATATTTAAATGAAACATTAACAAAAGAGGGAAAAATCAAATATGTACTATTTTCTCTATGTAAATTGAACTTACTTGAGTATTTCTAAGGTAAACTAATGAAAACATTTTTCTTAGAGATGTGTAAAAACTAACAAATAACAAGTAACAAAGGCTAAAAAAACCCAACCCCACAAAACACTCAAATCAGAACTAGTGGAACATTGGGGGTTCAATGTGAAGCATCAACTCCAATTCTGCACCCTTTCTTCCCTCTCAATCAGATTCAAGGACACGGAAATCCTTTCCAAGGCTCGGAAGGAATTTCTGCGTTCTGCATGAGTATGTGTGGCACAGGAAGTGCTGTTCTTACTGTCTCAGTCAGTGTCCTTTCGCGGTCACATCTAAAGAGAAGGTGAGTAGGATCTTTTGCAGTCCAGAGTGCACACAGATGGAGCACCTGGATTTCCTTTCGTGTAGGGAGACGTCTATGACTAAGAGAGCTGCACCCTATATGGAAGGTGCCCTTGCCACACTAGAGCAGAACAATGTGAAATACAGTCAAATGAAATTTGGGAATCCTTTTGTGACATGGGCAAAATGATGCAAGGAGGTTGCATTGAAACTGTCAGGAAACACAAGAGCCGTGGATGAATTAAGAACATTCTTGCAGTTCTGTCCGAGAGTCTCAAATTAAGTTAGAGAGGATGAAGGGACCAAGATGGTCAGCATGAGGTGGGCATCCAAGTCATTGCTGGTTGTAGAGGGAGGTGTTTTAGACACTCTGGGTACTGGTCCTAAAAGCACAATTAAAGATGGGGAGGTAGAGGCTCACAGGGCAGATGTGCCTGCCTTCTGTCCAGCTCTGGATCTGGCAAGCAGTGCCTGGGCAGCAGTAAGATAAAGGGGAAGTGAACTGGTAGCTCAGAACCTGTAGTTGGAGTATGGATGCAGGGGCCTGTTGCCCTGGGTTGCAGGGCCACAGCAATCTGAGCTTCTGTCCTGGCTCCCTCCTGCAGCAGGCACTCCTTACCAGGGCTGGAATCCTCCTAGGCCACTTCAGTCTCCCCATGTGGGGTGGGCAGGCAGCAGCAGCACAGTGCTCTGAGTGCCCAGGAAATTCGCTTCTTCATCAGCTTCCAGCCCCGGAGTGGCCTGGTACCAGAGGTTGTGGGTACAACTTGGGGCTGGTCACTGGGCATATCTGGCTCTTTGGATTCTTCCTCTTCAGTGAAGGCTATGTTCACAAACCCTGTGCATTTCCCATTCGGAGGTGGCTCGGCGGAGGAGAAATTATCAGAGAGACCATCAGGTGAATTAATGTTGACTGCAGTGTCCCCTGTAGCGGCGTTGATGGTGTTGGCAGGCAATGACTCTTCTTCTGCAACTTTCTTATAGGACAGGCCATCTGCTGAAATCATGTTGACTGCAGTGTCTCCTGTAGTGGGGTTGATGGTGTTGGCGGTCAATGAATCCTCTTCTGGGACCCTGTTATCTTTGTAGCACATCACCTCTGGACAGATGTATGTGTGTAGCCTCGCATTGCTTCTGCATTTGATCAGCAGATCTGGTTTGCTATGACTCCTCTTCATGGGGTCAGGGAGGCTAGTAGCAACTGCAGGGATGGTATTTTGCAGACTGCTATCCCCAAAGCTCAGTTTGAATTTGATGATGTTTAGGGTCGCTGTGATGTTATCTGATTTCGGGTATTTTAGGGATGATACAACCTGTTTGCAGGTGTATCCGATGTTACACATCATCTCCACAACCTTGGGGAGGATTTCCTTGGCAGGAGGTGTTACGTGTTCCTCAATATGGCCCAGCCATGGTTGTTGGAGAAGCCAAGATGATGTTAGTCTGAACCGGATATGAACCGTGAGCAATCTCGCCAAGATGATAAAACAGCGTGTAGAAAGATGGTCGGGAATGGGGCACACGGTGGTGGTGATATTGTGGTACATATCTTCCAAGGTGGATTCTTTATAGGGGAAGTGTCCGGTGACCAGGACATAGAGAACAATGCCCAAGCTCCACATATCCCCTGCCATGCCATAAGGTCTTCTGGCTAAGATCTCTGGGGCCCAATATGGCACGGAGCCCCAGAGCTCCTGCAGCATCTGGCCCTCTACAAGCTGAGTGGCTAACCCAAAATCGCAAAGCTTAACTTTGCCTCCTTTACCCAGCAGGATGTTCTCTAACTTGATGTCGCGGTGCGCCATCCTTCTTTGGTGCAGGAAGTGCACAGCAGATGCCAACTGGTTGAATATTGGCCTAGCGTCCTCCTTCTTTAAACAGCCCACCTCCCTGATGAATATCTCCAGGTCTTTTCCTTCAGGGTACTCTATAACCACATAGGTGGTCCTCAGAGTGTTAAATGCGTGGAAGAACTGAACGATGTTACAGTGTTGCAAGGACTTATGGATGGCTACCTCAGCTCTGATGTATGCCACTTGATTGTGCGCTTTATGGAGTGCCTTGATAGCCACCTTTGTATTTGTGGGAAGGTGTTGGGCAAGCATCACTTCCCCAAACGAACCACAACCTAGAGATGTTAGGATTTTAAAATCCTTCTCGAGGATGTCCTCTTCCCGGGCTCTGGCCATGCTGTTCACCTTCCGTTCTCTATTTCGTTGGAAATTTGAGGAACACACGATGCTAGGGGAGAAAATGATACAGTTTTAGGTTGGAAGTTTACAGGTATGAATTCTCTGTCTTGAAATCTGAGATATACCAAACAACCTAATGATGCCTTTAAGGCCCAAGAAGTACAAGAAACCGCAGTACAAAAAAATAAAGACAAATGAATTTTTCAAATAGGAAATTGGGTAATAATGAAGAAAGAGATAAGACATTTAGAAATCAAACCTAGGGTGCAAACTAATAGCATAAATGGAAACACGAAGTAGCAAAGCTTAACCCTGGAACCAAAACCAATGAACTGGGAAGGAACTCACTATAAAAAAGCCCAGTAGACTGGAGATTCGTAGTCTGTCACAGCCAATATTCAGTACAGTTGTTGTGTAGACTACCGACAGCTTCTCTGAGATACAAGGACAGGAGCCCAATGCAGGCAGTGCCTAAAACAGAGTAGTTGTTAGCATACTTCATAATGCCTCCTTGTGATGTGACCCCAAGGAGCTGCCCAATCATGGCTTGTCTAACTGACAGTGGTTAGACCAGGTTCTGTACCACAACCAGTGCCCTGAGTATTTTTCTCATGGCTGCCACCAAATCCCAGACCAAAATCATCTCCAGGGAGGGAGGAATGTGTGTGTGTGTGTGTGTTGTGTGTGTGTGTGTGTATCTGTGCTTTCAAGACACCCTGAGCCATGGTGGTGGAGCATCTTGTTCCCAGTAGAACTGATAGTTAGGTGGCTGGTGACACTGAATCAGAAGTTATCTATTCCCATGTGGCACAGTTCCTCCAGCTATCCACACGTCTATGTGTTCCACAAATTCCCAAACTAGAACCCAAGTTTTCAACACATCTGACATACATTGAACAATTGCACTGTGGTGCTTTGAATTAGAAATGTCTCATACACATGCGGCATTTGAACACATGGACACACAAGGTCCGTTGATGGTCCAGTTTGGGACTTTTATATGGTGGAGCCTTAGTGACAGAACTCCATCAGTGGGACTATCTTGGTTGAATACGCACAATCTTCATGTCCTCTCCTACTTCTTGCTTGAGTTGCAGTTGGTGACATCTCCATCTCCTGCATTTGCTTTCAAGAATCCAGCTAGCTTCCATGACTCTGAACAACCCCATAAGGCTCTTATCCCTCCAAACTAAGACAGAAAGATATACTCACTCTTTCTTAAGATGCTGTGTTTATAAACGTTTATCACAACAGAATTGTAGCCAATAAATATGGCCCTAGCAGAGCTGGTTGTTCACCATCACCACCCTACCCATGTTGCCCAGGAGTGAAAGCAGACTCATTGCTGCCACACAGTCACACATTGACTGTGTCTGTTCCATCCACCTCCTCCAGACAAACAATGACCCCTTCAAGTAGCCTGAATTCCAGGTCCTGTTCTCTATAGTTGTAGCACAGGGATCATACTAAATAAACCTAGTTCCTGTTGGTACAGGACCCCCCTTCCCTCAGAAACCTGAAATTCCATGGAGACATGCTTTGTCTGACAGGAATGAAACTGCTTCAGACTCCCACTGTGTGGCCATCATTGCTAGAGTCCTTGTGCCTGGATGGAAGATCTCTCCTAGCATCACCGTC
>PVIU01015753.1:0-37210 GCA_004026605.1 Ondatra zibethicus
ATGCCTTTAACCACAGCTGTGGAGGTAGATGTGTACATGCATGGCACATGTCTTTAACCACAGCTGTGGAGGTAGATGTGTACATGCATGGCACATGCCTTTAATCACAGCTGTGGAGGTAGATGTGTACATGCATGGCACATGTCTTTAATCACAGCATGTGGAGGTAGATGTGTACATGCATGGCACATGCCTTTAATCACAGCTGTGGAGGTAGATATGTACATGCATGGCACATGTCTTTAATCACAGCTGTGGAGGTAGATGTGTACATGCAGAGCTCTGTGAGTTAGAGGCTGACTGCATCTACATAGTAAGTTCCAGACCAGCCAGAGCTACTAATTGAGACTGTATCTCAACAAAAACCAAAAAACATACCAGGACCAGAAGCAACTTAGGGGAGAAAAGGATTTATATAGCTTTACACTTTCAGGTCACAATCCATCATTGAACTGACACAGTGGAACACTGATTACTGGCTCTCCCTGAGAGTCACATTCTTTTGCCTGCCCAAGGAATGTACCACTCATAGTGAACTGGACCCTCGTACATCAACTAATAACCAGACAGTCCTTCACAGACAGGCCCACAGACCAACTTGATAAAGGCAATTCTTCAGCAGAGGTTTCTCCTCTCATTTAACTCCAGGCTGTGTCAAATTGACAATAAAAATTAACCAGCACTAATACTGTTTTCCAAGCCTGTATATAAACTATCTATTGGGTGAGGTTTTGTGACTGTTGTCAAGGATCTGTATAGGCGGGTGAGCTGCAGAAATGTCTTATTCTGTTAGCATTGTTTTTAAAATGTTCTTTTCCCAGACCTCATTCAAAAGGCTGTTTACTGATTTATATTATTTTATATATTATTTATATTATTGTGTGAGATTGCATGTGTTTTCTTGCACTCTAACATAGTGACTTTCAACCTTCCTAGTGCTGTGACTGTTTAATACAGTTCCTCATGTTGCGGTGACCCCCAACTATAAAATTATTTTTACTGCTACTTCATAACTTCAATTTTACTACTGTGGCTCAGTTCTCGTGACCCACAGGTTGAGAACTGCTGGTCTAATATTAGATACCAGTTTTAGGGGAAAGCAAGCAGATATGTGTGGTTAGAATGAGAAGGTTTAGGCCCTGAATTATAATATAATTATACCTTCCTGAATTATTTTATTATTTTAATTTATATGTATGCGTGAGAGTATGTGCACTTAATCGCTGGTGCCCTCAGAGGCCAGAGGTGTCAGATTCCCCTGGAACTGGAGTTATAGGCAGTTGTGAGCCATCTGACATAGGTGCTCAGAATCAAACTCTGGTCTTCTACCAGAGCAATATTCACTCTTTTAAGTGGAATTTATTTTATTTTGGGCTGGAAAGATGGCTCAGGGGATAAAGCACTTGCTGTACAAATGTGAGGAACCAAATTTAGAGCCATAGAACCCAAGTGAAAACCAGGTAGGTATGGTGGCTTCTTGTAATTCCAGCACTGGGAGGCAGAGATAGCTGAGACAGGATCTCTGGGGCAAGCTAGTTAGCTAGATTAGCCAGAATATTAGAGCTCCAGGAACAGTGAGAGACCCTGCCTCAGTTAGTAAAATACAGAGCAGTAGAGATAGAAGACAACAGATGGCAACTTTGGTCTTTTAGACCACACATATGTTAACAGTGCCTACACATATACACCAAAAAGTATTTTATTTTTGTGTATAGTGTGTTTATATGTATGTGTGTAACATTTCTACTCAATTCCCTTGGTAGAGAAGATTCTACACTTTCAGGAATGGCATTGGTCTGGTTTCTACATTCTGACTTGATGGTAAATCCTTAGTCACTAGACTCCTGTGTTTAGGTGCATATCTGTTGCAGCCAGAAGGTCTATAAAAGTACAGTTAAATTTTGGTAGTGAAGAGTTGGGTAAGCAAGGAGAGAAAATACTTAGGCCAAAGTCTTCCAGAGGAAATATTTATAAAAACAAACAGAAATTGCGCATTAGTTAAACAGCACAGAATTGTCATTCTTTAAGATCACCAGGAAATACAAAGCAGTCCTTTTGTATATGTGTTGCTTTTATTGGTTAATGGATAAAGCTCTTTGGCCAATGGCTTAGCAGAGTAAAGCCAGGCAGAAAATCCAGAGATAGAGTAGGCAGAGTCAGAGATGGATGCCATATAGCCGCTGAAGGAGTAACATGCCACACTGGTAAGCCACAGCTTTGTGGCAATACACAGGTTAATAGAAATGGATTAATTTGATAGTTAGAGCCAGCCAATAAGAAGCCTAAGACACTGGCCAAACAATTGTAACTGATAATAAGCCTCAGAGTGGTTATTTCATAAAGTGCTTTAGGAACAGGCAGGCAGAAAAAAACTGGTCCAGGGGTACCAGTGGGATGTACTTCTAGCTACAGTTTAGTTATATAGTTACCTTATATTTGCTTAGTATTTGTACTTTTAAAAATGGGGTCATTTGTGCTGTAAGATAGCTCAGTTGGTAAAATACTTTCTGCAAAAGTCCGAGGACCTGAGTTTGACCCCCAGAATGCACATAAAAATGCCTTGTGTGGGCAAACAAGAAATGCTGAGAGTGAGAGCCCCCTCAATTGGTTATCCAATCCTGAGTGGTCAGCCCTCAAATCATAAACATATAAGTAACATTATAGGGTCTGAACAGGTTATATTTACATATTTAGGGATGTGTGTATGTATGTTTGTGAATTTTATATGTATGTGTAATGACAAAGAAATAGAGGTCATGAATTTGAGAGAGAGAGAACAAGGGGAAGATATATGGAAAAGATTGCAAAGAGGAAAGGGAAGGGGAAATTATGTAATTATATTTTAATTTTAAAAAATGCTTGCATTTATAATCTTAGTGCTGGGGAGGCAGAGACAAGAGGATTGCTGAGCTTCATGGCTTCTTCATGATGAGCTTGAGGCTAATAGGAGACTCTATCTCAAAGAAAGTGGGCAGTATTTCTGAGAATACTCAAGGTTGTCCTCTGTCCTCTACATGTTTACACACACATAACTTGCACGTACACATGCATATTCACATTCATCCGCACACATCAATTTTTAAAATTAAAAGTGGGACTAAAAATTGTTTCATTACAGAGATTATTAATCCCATTTTAAAAGATGGGAAAACTGAAACATTAGACAGGCTAAGTGACATGCCTGAGTTACATAGTAAGGTTAGAACCAGAATGTAGAAAACATAGTTCTGTTTAAAAGAACTTAATTGCCTGGGATTGTGGCATATACTTGTAATCCTAGTACTCAGGAGGCTAAAGAGGAAGGATTAGGAGTTCCAGGCTAGCCTTGGCTGCATAGGAAGCCAAACCAACCAACCAACTTTATTGAAATATATGTCATTTTTATTTATTTGTTTGTCTGTTTGTTTATTTTGTGTACAATGTTCTGCCTACATGTATTCCTGCACACCAAAAGAGAGCAGTAGATCTCACCATGTGGTGGTTGCTGGGAATTGAGCCCATGACCTCTGGAAGAGCAGTCAGTATTCTTAACCGCTGAGCCATCTCTCCAGTCCCTTTTTAAAGATTTATTTATTATACAGTATTCTGTCTGCATGTATATCTGCATGCCAGAAGAGGGCGCCAGATCTTACTACAGATGGTTGTGAGCCACCATATGGTGTCTGGGGATTGAACTCAGGACCTCTAAGAGAGCAGGCAGTGTTTTTAACCACTAGGTCATCTCTCCAGTCCCGAAATGTATGTAATTTACACACAAGAAAATGCAACCTTTTCAACTAAAAGTTCAACAAGTTTTGACTAATATATACACTAACTACATATTGAATGATTCTGCTGTACACACCCACACATCACATGTCTCCTCATGCTCCTTTGCTACTTCCCCATTATTTTGATGCCTAATCCAATGTTCTTTTTCACATCTGGTATTCTGATTTAACATCTTTTCATCTGTATCCTTCTGGAGTAGTGCTCGTTGGCAGTCAGCCAGCTTTCCCATGTTGAGTTATAAGACTGCATAGGAAACTAGTGGGTTGGTTACTCCATTGTGAGTTCTTCCTTTAATTTTTTTGCAGCTTCAGGGTATAGAAAGATAATGTGGCTTCTTTCCAGGTGAGCTTGAAAAACTGGACACCCACTCATTGTCTGCACTTGTTTTGCTGTAGCCTGCAGAGAGGTGGAGGAGGGTGGTGGGCTGGTGTAGGAGATGACCTCTAGAGGATGTTCTACTTCTGTATGTCCACTCAGCCTCTTCCTTGGAAACCTGCTTTCTGCTGCTTAGTTGCTGCTCCCCAGGGCCTTAATCAGTCTGAATCCTCTATCAGGTGACTGAATCCCAAAGGCCTTGAAGATCCCAGCTCTGACAAATGAGCAAACCTTGGATTTCATAGCTGTTTAAAGCAGATCATAGAAGAGCCATTTCCTCCATGTTGTAAGTGAGGACAGACTGTTTCTCAGAATGTTTAATATGCCATTCTCATATCCTGGATTTTGCTCATAGTGTCTTGAACATTGCAGAGGATCAGAGGTTCTTCCCAGAGTTTTGGCCCTGGACCATAGATAGATACTCTTCGAGCTGTTACGTAGCAGTACACTGGCTTTGTTCCTAGCAAGGCAAAGATATGCATACTTTAGCTGAAACTCTATGGTGCTCACAGGAAGTAACCCAGAGTACAGTTTTTACTTTTCTACATGAGATTTGCTTCCTTTTAGTCACCTAATTTGGAGTTGGGGACCCCTGTGTTATGATAGTATCTCTTTCATTTATTTTGAGTTTTCAGAGCCCATTTTTTAGTCATCATCTCCTATTTGGTACCTTTTGTTAAGGTGAAAGCCTATCATCTGATTTGGGTGGGATAGCTGTGAGGGCATAATAGACTCAGATTTCTCCTGCACGGACTCAGTTGTCTTATCCTTGGTCCCTACAGTATTAATTTTCTCCTAGTTATCTTACAAATTTCTATGGCTTTGGGAAGAGTAAAACAGCAACAGCAAACCAGATTCCATGCTTCAGCTTTAGGGTTCTCTATTACTGGCAACACCAATCAGAAATAATATTTTCTAGAGAGTGTAGCCTGAGGCAGTGATTTTATTGTACTCCCTTGAGTCTGGCTGTTAACAGTTGGTGGTCGTTCCTTGCTTTCCTCTTTAGTTTGCTGACTGCATCTGCTTGGTGAATCTCTGGTATTGTCTCTTTGATCTTAACGTCCTCTTTCCCACTGTAAGGACCCTTTGCTTTATGGAGATAGGGAAAAGAGTGGACTTCTGTGTTTTGTCTACAACAAAGCTTGGTACTACTTAGAAACCTGTGTATCAACTCCAGTGTGCTTCAGGAAGACGTGGTGGTAGGAACAAAGACTTAGTTGAGAGCACCACATGTGTACATTGGGGATGACTGTACAGAGATTTTGTGTGTGTGTGTGTGTGTGCGCGCGCGTGCGCAAATGATTACTCATTTCTGCAGGCATAAAGGACAATTCTAGTTTTGAAGAGGTAACAGGCTATTGCAATGCTTTCTTTTCCACTGGAGTTATGTTTCCAAAGGCCCAGGAACATTTCATTCCTTTCCATATTCCAGGTGAGCTTTCCATAACAATGAAAGAAATATTAAAGATGACAGGGAATGCTAGGAGTGCAAATAGCCAAGGCAGGTAGCAGGGGGAAGAAGAGACCCTGGATTTCAAAGGGAAACTTTTTGAAGACACTTTGTAGGTGCTGCTGGTCACCCAGGGAGATTGTGGATTTATTTCACAGTTCCTGGTTCTCATCTAGGCTTCATGTGTACACTTCTTAGGGAACTAGGGAAGGCAATAGTAACCTTGTCAAGGAGTGTGGCTGAGCTCCTAGTCCACTGGAGCAAACCGAGTTGGCTGTAGGTAGGAGGCAGGTTGGCTCAAACATCCACAAAGAGCTCAGAGCTGGTTGGTTATTTTGTTTTGTTTTGTTGTTTTCTTCTCCCTCATGCCAACCTCCTTGCAGTCTATCTTTTCTATTTCCACAGGAAGTCTCTTCTGCTTCCCTTTTCTACAGCTGTACCTGGGTCCAGATGGCTTCTGCCCCCTTCCCTTTTACTTTGTAGCCCTGATCACTTCTTCACAGACACCCTGGATGGAAAGAGGGGTTTGTTCTGGTGCCCTCTTTTCTGGAACGGCTGCACCCTACCAAGACAGATGGCTGTCTAGACTATTTTTAACTGTCTCTGGGGAAGAAGATTCTACAACCCATTTTGAAATCTGTTCCACTGACTGACAGTTCTCAAGTTAGGATTTCTTGCTGATTCTTTGCTTAAAATTTGACAGGTGTGATTGAAAATCCTTTCATTTCCTTCCTTTACACTCATGTAGTTCACGGTGGAGAGGGAGTTTAGAAGTCATTTAGGCCCACCCCTAATGAAGAAAATGAAACCCACCAATTTCTTAACTCTAAATTGAAATGGAAAACGCCTCTACATCCTCCCATTGAGAATCCCATCTGTTTTGGGATCTGCCTCTGAAAGCACACATTTGGGTGTCATTTTGTGAGAATCAATTTAATTTTCTGGAGAAGAAACAAGTGATTGTGGAGTTGGAAGTGTGGAATGCAAGCATTAATTGACTTACTCTGTTTTGTTTCTAGTGAGAAAGTTAAATGATGCTTGTAGAATTACCTTGCCATAAAGTAAAAATAAAACCAGTCTTTTAACGAATACAGCCCATTCCACTTTATTTTTTCCCATTCTCTCAACTCTTTCTTTAAAGTGGAAGGAGTGTGGTGGTGGTTACTTCTCTCCCTTCTGTCAGTGTCAGCCTCTGTATGATAAATATTTGTTGCAATGATTGTGTTGGGTGGTGAAACTCCTTCTAAGCCCCCTTCACATAGAGGACTTTCTGCTGTTGCACACTTCCCTTGGTACAAGTCCCTGTCCTGCCTCCCTTGACTAACAGCGTCTTGATAGCAGAAAGCTCTGCTGAGAAGTAATGGTGTTACCTCAGTTTCAGTGCAGGATTCTTGTTAATGTGGTGTGGAAATCCAGAATTCATTGTAAACCAATAAAACTGTTTAAAATGACACTAAAGGGGTCTTGGGAAGGGCTCACTCCATTTTGATAATGGGTGCCTGTAGATTTTCTATCTCACCTGAGATGTTTTTGGACAGCAGCGGTTATTTCACATACCAAGCTAGGATGTCATGTGTTCAGGTCAGCTGACAGACTATTCAGACTTGTGGCCAAAGCTTAAGTGACATTTAGTATAGGCTATAGGAGTCAGTGTACAGCTCCTCTCTTACAAACATTAGTGTCTTAGTCTCAGGAAATATATCTAAAATTCAGTATTCTGCCATGCACTGTAAGTATTTGAGGTATTTAATATATCTCAGACCAATTTTCTCTGCTACGTGATTAGCTTTGTGTAAGGAACAATAACCTCATTTTGCTATCAACCTAAGAGAAACATGCAGATATACTAGAGTCATCTTACCTGGGACAGTTAGGCCAGTAGTATGTGTCTGTCACTCTTCCTTTTTTGTTACTGGGTTTGAATCTGGATTCTTAATTATGCTGAACAAGTGCTATACCACTGAGTATATCCCTGTCTCACTAAGTAACTCAGAGTGCCCTTGAGCCTGTGATCCTTCTGCTTCAGCCTCCTAAATGTCAGTTTTTTAAAAAATAAGCTCTTAAATATATTTTAACAGTGAAATGCAGAATGCTTCCAGATTTCTAGGCCCCATAACTATACTGTTTTTATTGCTGTCTTTCTTTACCTAGTGTTTTAAAACAACTTACCTTCATTGAATTCTTCCAAAGCATTCAAGTTTAAAAAAAATGTTTATGGTAAATTTTCTTCATGAATGTCTGTGTTCCTTGTGTGACTGGCACCTGCAGAGGCCAAAAAAGAGGTTGGATTCACTGGAACTGAAGTTATAGACAGATGTGTGAGCTGCCATGTGGGTGCTAGGAGTTGAACCCAGGTCCTCTGGAAAAGCAGCTAGTGCTCTTAACTGCTGTGCCATCTCTCTAGCCCCTCAACTTATTTTTTATGGAAGCATCTTTTTTTTAAATTCATGGTTAATTGGTTAATATGATATAATACATAGATTAATGGTTGTACCTGTGAACTACTGGTGGTGGCAAAGCATGCAGCCTGGTTGATTAGAATACCTGTGAACACATACACAATAGAGAGGCCTATTAGCAAACAGTTCAGTGTATGTATGTCTGTGTATACACACACACACATTTGTATGTGAATATATCTTAATTATATGTATATGACTGTATGTATGAATTGAATGCATTAACAGAGTTACACATACACACTTAGTACAGCGTTATACACATAGTTGGTGCAGCAACTTTTTGCTTTGTATGTAGCACTACATATAAGATATTGAAAATACACATGAGAATCTTTAGAGATCAAGATTTTTGCTGTACCAGTTCCTTCTGTTTGTAGGAGAAACTGAGAATTAACTGTAGACCCTTTTTTATACGTGTGTTAGAACCACACATTTTAGGAAGATTATCTCTTAGTAATAACCTCATTCTTAGAATAAATATAAAAAATAATATCAATAATGACTAAATATTTGTTGGGCAGTTACTATGTGCTAGACTGTGCTATGTAATATATTATCTTTGTTAATTTCTGTGACTCTGAAAGAAAATACAGCAAGGCATGTTGTGTTATTCCCATATTTAGATATTTAGGAGCCAGTGAGGATGTCATAATAGAAGGTTTAAGCCTTGAGCATTTGAATAGTTGGTACTGTTCTCCTACTTTGGGCTTGCTAGGAACCAGGGTAGGTACCCAGTTGATTTCAGAAAATAAAAAGAATTCTTGTGGCCAGGTACTATATAGAATATTTGAATTCAGCTTCTGGTACAAGGGAAGTAAAGTCAAAGAGACAGTGAAAATAAACTGTTATGGGACATTAGACTTTGTCACTTTCTTTTCAGGATTGTCCCTGTGGGAGGCCCATGTAAAATTCCTGGCAGCCTGAATGTGTGTGATCCAGCTGTTTGGTGGTGCCAAAACAAACATTAGTGTGGGTCTTAGGGCTCTTGTTTAGCAGTTTGGCAGAGGGTGGAAGGGCTGCATTGCGAGCAATGTTGATGGAAATGATTTTCCTAATTGCTGGTATGAGGTTGGTTAAGAGCTGAATTTAAAAGAGTTAAGGTCTTTTGTCTGTCCACATCTTTTGAACCCTTCAGGTAAGGCAAATCCAGGTTTACAAACTCACTCATAGCCTGAAGGCTGGCTGAAAGTGCTAGCCTTCAGGCTACTTGGGCAGGAAGGTCACTGCAACAATAGCAAAAAACAAACAAAAAACCAAAACTAAACTAAAATAAAATAAAAAACTAACAAACTAAGCCCCTGTCCCAAACCCAGCTTAATTTCTTTGCAAGGCAATTCTGAATGTCAGACTGTTGCTGTTTTATATGTTGGAAGAAAACAGCAGTAAGGTAGACATTAGTTGGAGGCCATCTTCTGTAGTCTCCCTTCCGGCAAGAAGAACTTCTTGTGGTTTAAATTGATAGAAATATAGTATGGTCCAGAAGTTAAATGAAAGGATTCCTAATGTACATTTCAGCCTGAGGGAGTTCATGCAGTTTTTCTACTTATCTGCAGTAATTTTTGACAGATGTCTTCTGAGTATAGATTTTAATTGGAGATATAATTATTAGCAAGTTTGCTTTGCCTTAGAATAGATTCTCTGAGTCTTTCTTGGGTTACTTTATATCCCTTGAAGAAAAAGACATTGTCTGTTATGAACAAAGTTTGGGTTTTATCCTGAAGTGGGTATAATTGGCCAACTCAGAATTCTGGAATAGGGAAAGAACTGTGAAATGGTGTTGAGTAAGCCTATGGAAATGCTTTGTACTCATTGCTTTGGACACCTGCTTCAATTTGGCCTTAAACCATGGCGCTAGCTCCTTGAAACGTGGCATCACAACTATACAGACTAGCAGAATTGATTGCCATGTGTATCGTGTTGGGCACCCCCAGAGGGCTTCTAGATTCTTGTGTCCAGGAACAAAGCATTAGACAAACATGTGGAGAGTACAAGTGAAATGAGAGAATTTACTAAGACACTTTGAAGGAGGAAAAGGGTGAGAACAGGGAGAAAGTGAAGAAGCTCAAAAGGCAATGGCTACACAAAGAATAGGTGTTCTTATGTCACACCTGGTGGGTGTTCTGGCTCATTTGTATAGAGCAGGCTTTTTGGATCATCTGTACTGTATGTGTTTTGTTGCATACTCAACCTATTACATGTGGGTTTTACGTATTACCTCATGCACTGCAAGTCTTAGTGGGTCACTAGTCACTTTCAGACACAGTGGAGTGCATCTGTCGCTCTATCAGTGGCTCTATCCAGTTCTTGTAGGCCTGACCCTCGGATTTTCAAGCTGTTTTTTTTTTCCCTTCTAATTTTATAAACCTTGTGTAAGACCTTCTGTATCTTGTTCTACTACCTCAGAATTTGTTCATGCCTAGACCATATCTGAAAATTTGTCTTCAGTTTCACATTCAGGTTTCTACTTCTGTGTTAGAACGGGGTCATGTGGTCCTCCCCCCACCTGTGCCCTTAAGGTAATTCACAAAGCTTTGTGAGGTGATTATTTTTATTTACAGTTTGGGTAGGAACATGTTCAGGGTCACACAGGTCCTGGGAAATGAGATTCCAGGAACTGCTTCTGCAGTCTATGCTTTTCTCATAGGGCTTCTGGATTTGCCCTTGACTTTTGACCATTTATTTCACTCCATGGAGTTCTTGGAATTAAATTGACTAAAAAGGGTTTAAGAGAAAGAACAGAGAAATTCTACTATGGGTGTTTACTTGCTATTGGAGGGTCATCCACTACCACGAGAAGTGTGACCAGTTCTGTCTGTTTTCCTTTATACACAGACTTCATTATCAACGTCTGCTGACTTCACTGGGTAGAAACAGAGATGCTGTAATAGAGGAGAGGAGGGAGCTGAATGTAGTTTACTGTTATTTACATAATAACATCAGAGTCTCCCAAAGGATCTTTCCTGCCTCCTGATGGCTGTGATGAAGTGGGCCACCCTAGGGACTATTTACTTTAGGGCCTCCCCAGGGTTATTAGGCCCACAATGGGTCTCAGGATCAAATGTGCAGTTCAGTTGAGATCAATTCATTAGGATAAAGACTTCCTTTACTTCCAAAGTAGTGTGATATTCCATCCCATCTGTCTTTAGAAGTTAACTTGTAACTGGCATATGAATAGTGGCAACTTGAGAATAACTCAAATTTATTTCTCTATGGTTTAGATTAATAAGCATCTATGTTTGATATATGTATAAATACACACACATATATGGGAGCTTATAAAACAGGTTTTTATAGGACTTCAAATGCATAGGGTTAGTTATCCCTACCTCAACCCCTCCTCTATCTGATCTTCCCACTTAAACACCCCTTCCATTATTCCCTTCTGCTCCTTCATACCACCTGTATCTCCTTTCCTTTTCTAAGTTAATTAATACGTCTTGAGACAGTATTTCATATAGCCACAATTTGTTTTGTGGCTGAGGATGACTTTGGACTTCTGATTGTCTTACCTTTGCCTCCAAATACTGGGATTACAGACATGTGCTGCAGGATGCCAGGGTTTATACAGTTGCTGGCTCTCTAACTTGAGGCTTTGTACATGCTAGGCAAGGCACTTTCAAAACAAACTGCATCCCTAGTCCTTGATTGCTTTTTCTGGTAAATTTCCTAACACTACAAAGAAGTACTGGGAACATGCTCATCTACATAGACCTTTACCAAAACACAAGGGTAAATACCCAGGCTTTTAAAAATTTATCTAACCGAGTAGGGGAGATGGCCTAGTAGGTAAAGCCTACTAGACCTCACAAGCATGAGGATGTGAATTTGAACCCTAGAATCACACAATGCCCGATGAGTGAGAAGCAAGATGAGAGGTGGGTATAGGAAAATTTCCTGAATAACCTGTTTTACACATAATGAACAAAAAGAGACTTATTACAAGCAAGGGAGGATTGATACCCAAGATTGTCCTTTGTCTTCCACATGTACACTGTGGCACACATGCACCCACACTCTCACATAGACATACAAATATCATATATGCACACAAATAAAGAGAAATACATAAAGATAAGTAATCTGACCATAAGCTGCATTGTTCTTTTGGTGAAAATTTTAGTTAACATTGCATCTTATTGTGAATAAACAGAATGGAATAACAATTTATCCTATGGTATGAGCACCTAAGTTTATACTGTATAGTGAAAATATTCTTCACTATAATAGACAATGTAGCTTGATATCTTGGACCAGGACCCTTTTCTTTAAGACTGCTTTTCCCTAATTTCTTCAATAAAGCCTTCCTAATTTCCAGGTAAATACTTACAAAGAAGCATTTTGATTGAAGTCAGAATTTACATATTATTACTTCTGGAATATATGTACTATTTAACGAAAAGAGTATTTTTATAGATGGAATTACTAATTTTTTGTTGTGTGTAGTATGTATGTGTTAAAACAGGTGTGTGTGTGTGTGTGTCTGTTGGTCAGAAGTTGATGCTAGTATCTTCCTCAGTTGCTCTCTATTTTATTTATTTGTTTATTTTGATTTTCAAGTGCAGGAATTAAAGACATGCATCACCCCCTGGCTCTACCTTAGTTTTTGAGACAAGATCTCTCACAAACAAAAAAAAAATTCCAACAATAACAACAAATCTCAAGGTGTTTGCAGAATGTTTGATCACTAAAGATTAGTAGAAAATTTCTTGGAGTGGAGCCTTTTGTGGATTTTGCATTCTTGCTTACCAGCACAAATCTCATTTATTTTTTAAGATTGTTTTGGTTAACATGAGATCAACATTTTGTAGGTCATTTCACATTGCTTGACCTATTAAAAGAGACCAATTTTACAACCTTCTGGTCTTTTTTAGGTTTAGACCAGGCACAGAGATGAAGTCTAGGTAGATGTGAGCATGCTATGAGATGTTTTACTGCCCTGTGGCTGGCTGGCTGTTTGGAGTTGTAGAGATGTGCTTATGTTCCTTCAGTTCCTATGACTCTCAGCTCTGGAGTGGAATTCCCCCAGGCAGTGCCTTTTGATAGATTGGGGAGGAAATAAATCTGTTTTTCGGTGCCTATTTAAATAATATTTCCATTTACCTTGGAGAATGTACAAGAACAGGGTTTCACACATATTTAAGAGAAAACTGCAAATAAAAAGGATGTGCACACAGTAGCATGAATGGAGTGCTATTCTTAGTCTGGGCTGTAACCCAGAGGAGAACAGGAAACAAGATGCTTCAGACTGGCAAGAGCCAAGAGTCTTCAAGTCATAGGGAAACTCATGACAGCTGGTAGCATCCTCCAGACCTTCCTGTTTGGGTAGAAATTTACCCTCCTGTATTGAGATGGAGGAAGAGATGCTTCTTTTCTAACAGATCTTGAGAGAAAGAGTAGATCAAGTCTCAAGAAATGGATCTCCCACTTGTTCTCTTTCTTCTATTGAAATCCACATACAACTGCCTTTCTCATGTTTAGAAGGTTCTGCTTCTGATGAGAGAGACCAAGTGGTCTAAACCCTTCAGCAATTTAAATACCCCCCCTTTTTTGTTCAGACTTTGACATTATACTTTAATTCTCTTGAACTTTGAAAGTTAAGTGCTGAACTTTAAATGCACACAGTGGTGAGCAACTAGAAAGTGACCACTTCTAAGTGGTCACTCAATGGCTACTTGAATATATTAGTGTCTGGAAATTGATCATCTGTCCTCTCTGTCTATGCATGATAGAAAGCAATTTGTCCAGGTAGCATCCTCCCATCCCTCATACACCTGTCATCCTTAGATGATCATTAGTTTGAACTTAACTTGATCTAGATAAAGTAAAGCAAATATATATAGCCCCCTCCACTAATTTATTTAATATTAGCAGTTAGACTCCAGCAGGATATTAATCAGATGATACATCTTTAATTTGAATCTGATATGAGATATGTTTCTTCAGTGGGCCTGCTATGGCATTTCTTTAAAGCACATTCTTTGAAAAGGATCAAGCCTGCATATAAATCATTGCATCTTCTCATTTATCTACATATAAGAAGATAATCTTATTTCCCTTTTTTCTTACTTTAAATACTACATTTATCTAACTACTCCAAAAGATATCAACAGGATGCCACTCTTGGGAGAACAGAACATTTATCTTAAGAGTGGTACATAGAAACTTCACTTCTCTTTGACCATTGATTAAAATTTTTGAGAAACAAGTGTAGGGAAAATCCTGCCCTTAGACTTGAAAGTCATTTACTTTGTTAATAGAATAGTCTTATTTATGCTAACTATATGCTTTGACTATTGAAGATCTCCATGCTCTTAATATTTTAGACAATGTTCTGTTGATGCTGTGAGTTAGCCAGGAGGTCTTCATCTGATAGGGAAGAGAGGAGGGTAAAATGAAGGCAATCAGTTGCCGTCAGCTTCTCCATCGATGATGGTGACTGTGTTAGAGCCAGACCCTTGAGACTTGGTTTGGAAGACATGGAGGTACCAGGTAAATGTGATGTCACATGCCTGTAATCCCAGTTACTTGGTAGGATAAGGTAGGTAGATCACAAGTTGGAAGTTTACCTGGACAATTTAGTAAGATCTTGTCTTGAATAAAATATAAAAATTATAAAATAACAAATAGATTATAGAGGTTGCTCAGTGGTAGAGATTTACCTAGCTTATGTAAGACCCTGAGTTAATCATCCATACCACAAAACAACAAACTGCAAGCTAGAAATATCCATGAAAGTCACTATGAGTAGCTCCTATAGAGTACCAGAACTGAATTACATGAAGTATATAGCCCGCAGGCAAAATAATTTCCAAGTGGTTATAAGAACATACTTTGGTTTAGAGTTGTCACACTTATGTTTTCTTGTTGTAGGAAGTTGCTTGTTTGTTCCCGGATGCTCAGCCCCGAAATAATCACACAGAAACCATATTATTTGCAATACTGTTTGGCCAATAGCTTATGCGTATTTCTGGCTAACTCATATCTTAAATTAACCCATCTCCGTTAATCTGTGTATCACCAAGAGGCTGTGGCTTACAGGGTAAAGTTCTGCATCTCTCTCCGGCCTGGCTACATGGTTTCTTCTAACTCTGCCTTCTTTCTCCCAGCATTCAGTTTAGTCCACCCCTTCCTGCCTAGCTCTGTTCTGCCCCGCTATAGGTCCAAAGCAGTTTCTTTATTCATTAATGAATAAAAGCAACACATAGACAGAAGGACCTCCCACACCATTTTCTTATTTACTATTGTTACTAAATTTTTCTTGTCCTCCCACCTCCAAACTACTAGCATTGATTCAAGAGACTGTGAGAATTCAAGGGTAGATAACTTTCTGTAAGAAATTTGGAAGGAAGAAGACTAGAGAATTGATCTTGCCCTAACCTGACAAGTTATGATTAGTTCTAGTGAGTTTGGTAAAGCTCAGAGTTTGTTATTTTGGAAGTCTTTTGGGATTGGAATTCAGTGGAATCCAGCAGAGAATCTGGGAAAGGAGGTATCTTTCCAAAAGAAACCCTTCTTATTCATCTAGTCTTAAGAACGTGCCTTTGGGTTATTGATTGCAAGGTGCTGGGCCAGTCACTGGTGTTGATTCAGAAGGTATGCTTTTCATAACCTATATGCATAACCCATCAATCACAGATCAAAGATAGGTGGGATAGTCCAGCACCGAGAAGGCTGAGGCAGAAGGACCACAAATGGGAAAGCTTAGACTACGTAGCAAGACTATCTTTCTCCCACAAAAGGCAAAAATTTCCAGAATGCTTCAAAGAGTAAAACTTTAATTTGTTGTGTACTAGTTAGTGTGACTAAAGTTATGTTTCTGTGTATCCTACTCCTGTTATTTCATATAACCTCTATGCAGCATTCATTTTTTTATCTAAATAGTTAGGTTTATGAAAATTGAATCTGTCTTAAATATATACAAACATTTTTCTTGCCACTATTCCCTAAAGAATATAGTGCAACAATGATTTATTTATCACTTATATTGTATTAGGTATTGTAAGTAATTTAGAGATGATTGAAAGTATATGGGAGGACCAGTGAGATGGCTCAGTGGGTAAAGGTGCTTGTCCTGTAAGCCTGACAGCCTCAACTTGCTCCCCAGAACCCATGTAAAGATGGAAGGAGAGAACCAACTCTACAAAGTTGTCCTGTGGCTTCCACATGTGCATTGTGGCATGTGTGATCCCCCCAACAATAGTAATAAATAAGATTTTAGATTTAAGATTTTGTATTTCAAAAGTGTTTGGTAGAATATGGCAGATTATGTGTAAATATGCCGTTTATGTGAGGCTTGAATGTTCTTTGATTTTGGGATCCATGTCTGTTCTGGATCAACCCACCACCAATACCAAGGAATGTATGTGAAACTATGAAGTGTAGGGTTTTAGGACAGGAGAAATGATGAGGTAAAGGCAGATCTTCCATCTTTTCTGGAAAGACTCCTTTGATGTGAAATCTATTTTGTCTAGTTAATTATAATTATGTCTTGTTTCTGTCCATACAGACTCTACTGATGATCTTGGACTACTTAATTCTCTTTGCTTGACAGATTGATGACATCATCAGCAATAAGGCATTTGGTTTAATTTCTAGTGTGTGATTTTTTTTTATTATTATTACTGTTCCTTGTGTTCTTAGATTAGCAGAAAGAAACCAAGAAAGAAAGCATTATCTCTAACTACAGCCCAACCTCACCTAAACAAGTTCTAGCAATTGAGATCTAAGTTCACATTTTGGCTATGCCATAGAAATTGTAGTGCAAGAGTAAACTGCTTAATCTTCTAGAACCTTCATGTTCTTACTGTAAAGTGTGGACCAAGTAACTAGAAGGTAAAAAGAGCCTACCACGCAAAAGCTCACAGTGAGTTTTAGCTGTTTTTGTTACTAGGTGGAAAGTATACAAACCTCTTCTGTCCCTCTGCACTTCCTACTTTTTCTTTCTTTTTTTTTTTTTTTCTTGTTTTTTCGAGACAGGGTTTCTCTGTAGCTTTGGAGCCTGTCCTGGGACTAGCTCTTGTAGACCATGTTGGCTTTGAATTCACAGAGATGTGCCTGCTTTTGTTTCCCGAATGCTGGGATTAAAGGCGTGTATCACCACTGCCCGGCTTCTACTTTCCATTTGTAAAGTGAGTTTTGACATTTGACATTCGTTGTACAATGGCTATTTCTAAGTTTAGTGAGAGATTTGAGCTATGAGGATGGATGTGTATCTCAAGATTTACATTTGGTCTGCATAATTTGTAGTATATTTGTAAATTGTATAAAGAACTATATTAAAAACATATCCTAACTGTTTCTCCTTATCAGTCCTCTACTTCAGAGGGATGCTTTCTGACCATGTGCTTTAAATAACCTTCAGATGGTAATATGGCTAGTAGATGAACGCAGTCCTTGTGAGTCCATTTGCCCTGTGCTTGGGAATTCTATTCTTAGATTACAATGGCCGGAATAGAAAGCCTTTGACCCCACATCCCACTGGAGTCATGTGTGCCTGGCTAATGGAATTCTTTGGCAGCCTAGGACAAAGGACAGTCTGCTTCTATCATTGACTAGACTGGCATGTAGTAGACTATTAAAAACTAGTCTCTTAATTGTTTGGAGTTTCTGAGGCTGGCTTACCTGGGACATCCCATGTTATATGTCTGTTTACTTTGCTCTAGCCAGGGAGTGGTAAGAGAAATAAAGGATAAATCTTTCCTGATTTATGTTTCCTTGAATCTGTGATTAAAATATTAATATCATTTACTATTTGTCAAGGAAAGTCCTGAGAACGAGGGCTCTTTAGCATGTATTTTGCTTCTTTACTGAGCCTGGGGCCAGGCCACCTGTATTTCACATTATCTTGTTTAATCCTTGTTTAGTTTTGTTTTGTAAAACCAAAAATAGAGAGATACAAATTGAGTCAGAATTTACCCAGGAAGTCATGATTATGGGTTTTCTACTACTACACACTGCACATGCTTTGTCTCTTGACAGGTGATGGGATGGTCATTCCAATAAGGTCATTCCAGTAATTTAAGAGTATCCCTAAATGTGTTTATAAAATACCAGAGTATAGTTACTCCACTTATACCTACAGCTCCTGACAGTCTCTAAAGATGTGAGCATATTTGGTTGTCCAATTCTGAAGCCAAATGATTGTAGGGAAAGAGAGCCTCCATATCACAGGGAGTGGAGTGGGCGTTTTGAGGAGCATCTTGAGTTTTACTTATCCTACTAAAGTCCATATCCTCTGTTTTTGGACTACCTTTCTCCAGGAAACCTTTGGAAGTTTCAGAGACATGATCTCAACTTCATAGCATCCCTGGTAAGATAGGAGAGGGCTGAAATAACTTTGTAGTGAGTGGGAGAGTCAGACACATATGGGAGACAGAGACACCCAAGTTAGATAATTAGTCCAAGGTCACATCAAATGATTTGCAGCTCAGGTGATGATAAATGTGTCTAGGGCCTTGTCTCCTAGGTGTTTCAGCTTCCCTTACAGTATAATTTGTGCTCAGTTACTTATCTGTCATATCTTTCTTCTTCCTTTTTCTATTTTGGTAAGTAAGGTGTTTCCACACTTAATGGCTGATTAATCTTGAGTTTTAATTTAGCTTCCAAGATGATTGTACTGGTTGGTTTTGTGTCAACTTGATACAAGCTAGAGTCATCAGAGAGGAAGGAGCCTCAGTTGAGGAAATGCCTCTTTGAGATCTAGCTGTAAGGCATTTTCTCAATTAGTGATAAATGGGAGAGGGCCCAGCCCATTGTGGATGGTGCCATACTTTAAGAAAGCAGGCTGAGCAAGCCAGGGGAAGCAAGCTAGTAAGTAGCACCCCTCCATGGCCTCTGCATCAGCTCCTGCCTCCAGGATCCTGCCCTGTTTGAGTTTCTATACTGACTTCCTTCAGTAATGAATAGTAATATGGAAGTGTAAGCCACATAATGTTTCATCACAGCAGTAGAAACCCTAAGACAGTGATCAATGACTTAGCTGAGAAAACTGCTACCAGAATACAGAGTAATAAAAAGTAAGGTAGCATTGGGAATAAGGGAAGAATCTTGTGATACAAAACCACAGGTAGACCTGAAGAGAAAATGAGGATCTGAATTCCATCTTCAGATGTATTTATTTTTATGTATATGAGTGCACTCCATTTCATAACATTGAACTCATGTTATTTTCTTTAACATGCCGAGAATGCTTGGCAGAGCTCTGTTTTAAGGCCTAATGCTTCTTCCTAGAACGCTAGTTAATCTTCATAGTTTACTTTTCTGCTGTCTTGAATCTCTACTTGAAAATTACCATATTAACAGAGCCTTCGTGATAGATCTCTAGAAAATGTACCCTGACCTGGTGTTTTCTATTTGATTAATTTCAAATCACTTCCTTTTCACTGTACTGTAATGTCTCTATGGGAAAAGGATTTTGTCTGCTTTATCCCTAATGCTTACAAAATTCTTCACATTTGTTGATTGAATAAATCAACCTATTACTGATTCAGTATCCTTTGTAGAAGGAGTCTCTTGGACCAGTGTTGCAGCACATGGTTTGGAGAGATGGACAGAATAGCTCTATTTGTATAGAATAGGGTTTTTCTTAATGTAAGAGGTGTTTATCGATTTAAGTCCCCACTTTAGCTTTAGTGGTATCACTCATTAATCAAAACCTCAAAGGATGAATTAGAAGGGGATTAGGAGACCATTTGATTTTTTTGTTCTCACTGTATATGTAAGAATAATAGAGTCCTAAGAAGATTGGTGAGTTTGGCCAAAGTCATTAAGTTGGCTGAGAGTCAGTCTGAACTTAAGGCTTCTGACATCTGATTCCATAGTCTTTCTTACATGTGTTTCCCTGGTAGAATGAGTCCATGGACTTTGAGACTGGACACTTTTTTCTCTAGACTTTAAATAAGAGCCTTTCTCTGCATATTATAGGTCAGTATATATGGGTGATGACTCAGTAATATGTGGGAAATGCCAAAGACTGACTGGTGAGAAAAGGAACTACTCAAGATGTGCCATGAACACCAAAGCATGCTTCCTCTTTTTATTGGCAGGAGACACATAGGGTATAATGGAAACCAAAATCCCTGAGCCTTTGACACCCCAGTTGTTTTGTTACAGACCACAGTGAATTTGTCTGCCATTTAAATTCAGATTTTTTGATGAGTGGCCAGAGCAGCTGCAAGCCTAGCCCCTTGGGTCTAGAAACCTTGATTTTGTGAACTGTTCATTTTCTTGATAAACTTTATTTCAGGCATTTGTGTATACTAGCTTATTGTGGGGTTGTCGGAGAGGTATAGAGCTATCTGTTTGGGATAGTCATTCCTCCCTTGTAGCGTGTGTCTTGAAGCTGGCCTGTCTCCATTCTTTTTGTAAGCATGTAAGGTCTTTTGTTCAAAAGGATGATGTGAGCAAGGACTATTTAAAAGGGGGAAATGCACATATTGGCAGGAGCATGTTTATAAATTGACCAAAATGTAATTGGGGTGGCATTAACAAAAAGACTAGTTTAATTTCTTGCTATCTGGTTTGTGATATACCCTAGTTTGCGTTTAGAAGACACCTTAATCATTCATGAAGGAGATCTTTAATTTTTCCTATAGCCTCTTATTGCAGTACTAATTGTGCATAACTCCCATGCTTTTACTACATCAGTTTTATCCAAGCAAAATTCTGAATTCGACTAGTTTATCCAAACACATTTCCAGTTGAGATTTGCAGTGTCTAGGGATGCTGACTTTCAGATAGACATTTTTGGACTGGAAGTGAAGTTCCAATGTCCTGAGTCCTATAGCTGTGCCATCTAGAAAGCTTCATTTTGCTTTGGTCATAAAGTTAATTTTAGCTTAGTTTTTGTGTATTAGGTAACCAAAATAAAAAACAGGAAGACTTAGGACTGTGTTTTAAGATACCCAGTGAAACAAAACTCATAAAATTAGGAACCAAGAGTTAATTTGTCTGTAGACAATTTCTTGTTTAGGTTGGGCACCAGCTGATTCTCCATTTTATATCTCCTGCCTGTATAAGGTTGCCTTTCAGATTATTTTCACTGATGAGTCTCAGTCACTCATGGAAGTTGAGTAGCTGACTTTAAACAACTGGTATCGTGAGAGCCACTCTCCCTTTGGTTTCTATACATTTTCTTCTGGAGAAGCTAGAGGAGCTATGTCAGGATTAGAAGTCACCCTGATGGTTTTAGTGGTTGGGACTGTGCTAGAGTATGACTTAGATTCTATTATCCCATGATAAATTCCCTGGTCCTTTAAGACAGAGGCAACTTATAACATAAATAATAAGGTGGTTGAATTCTCACCAGTTCTTATTTTCTGTGCTAAAAGATCTTAGATTTTAGGCCGGCTTTTCCACCCCCCCCCCTTTTCAGAAGTGTTTTTAATTTGCAATTTCATTTAAACGTAAGCTAAAAGATGTCAACCCAGCTTTGGAAATAAAACTAAGCCTGGGTATTACTTCCCTAATTATTCTTCCTGTTCTACTTTCTGCTATTTTGGTAGTAGATTTACTGACTTCTCTCCTTTTCCCATCCTCACCTCCTCCCCTTCTCCTCCTCTCCCTTCCTTCTCCCCTCTTCCCCTCCTCTCTTCCTCTCTTCTCCCCCTCTCCCCTTCTCTTCCTGTCTCCCTCCCTCCTTCTCCTTCTTTCTCCCTCTCCCCCTTTCCTTCCCTCCCCCTCTGCCTATCCTCTTTCCCTCCTCTTTTTCTCCCCCCCTCCTCTCTCCCCCTCTCCTCCAACTCTCCCTTTTCCTGTCCCTCTTTCCCTCTCTCTCTGACTTTTTCTTTGACAGACATTTTTGTTTTGGAAGAACAGATGAAAATTCTGTTTAAGACTCTGTGAGAGGGTACAGTATGGGGGTGACAATCTTTGCTAATGGTGACTTGAATTAGGATGAATTAAATGAACCAAACATTGTCTCCTGGTGATAGGAACACAAGTGTTAAACATATCTGGAAAGAGATTCTGGCATCATCTCCAGGGCCTGCAGGGAATACACACAGCCTAAAGACAATATTCCTCTTTGACCCTATAAAGGTTTTTTTTTTTAAAAGAATAATGACCTAACTGATTATAACTGGTTATCTTGCCAGCTTGCCTGCTTATTTCTCTTTGAGAGAATGGGTTGGAGGCAACCTGCTTTTGGAGCCTCACAACCTCCAGAGGTGTGTGGATTCTGCATTTGAAAGTACTAAGCCCTTGGAGAATGCTTCATTGTCCCTATAAAACTTACTGGTAACCAACCCTGATCCCTCTTTCAGCAGATTACTCTTTACTTCTGAAGCTGTCTGGCAGTGGTGTGTCAGGATGCAATCTTCTCTAGTGGTGCACATCTTTAATCCCAGCTCTCAGGAGGCAAAGGCAGGTGGATCTTTGTGAGTTCAAGGCCAGCCTGATCTACAAAGTGAGTTCCAGGCCAGCCAGGGCTGTTATACAGAGAAACCCTGTCTTCAAAACCAAAACCAAACAAATAAACAACGAAGAAGGAGAAGGAGAAGGAGAAGAAGAAGAAGAAGAGGAAGAGGAAGAAGAGAAGGAGGAAGACGACAACAGAAGACGATCAAACTACGTAACTGTCACATGTATGCAGAGGGGCTTAGGTCAGTCCCATGCAGGTTCCCTGGTTGTTGGTTCAGTCACTGTGAGCCTCATGAGCCCAGGTTAGTTGCTTCTTTGGGTTTTCTTTTGGTCTTACTATTTTATTTTTATGGGTTTGTTTTTGCTTGCACATATGTCCGGGTACCTGGTACCCAGGGAAGCCAGAAGAAGGAATTGTATTCCCTGGAGCTAAAGTCACAGTTGGTTGTGAACCGCCATGTGGGTCATTTGAAAGAAATCCAGGTCCTCTGGAAGAGTAAGTACTCTTAACTGCTGAGCCATCTCTCCAGTCCCATTCATTCTTAACCTGTGCATATTTCTCTATGAGTTCTTGCAACATTTCTCATGCCTTTGAATTTTCTACTTTCTCTTGATTGAATTTACATAATGTCTCCATTTTAAAGAAAGGTTCTTTTGCATTTCTGGAACCAGTTATTACTGAACGGTAGTCTATAAGCACTCCCACAGGGAGCTAGAATTCCAGATCAAGTGCTAGGCAACCTGATGACTCTGTAATTTGACACGTACTAGTTGACAACCCAAAAGAGTTGAAATTGCCCTTCGTACCATAGTCTCTCCTGTTCATAGAAGCCTTACCTAAATCCTAAATCACTTGACTTAGGCTTTGTCTTAGCATTATAGTAAGCTTTAATTGTTATCTTGATACAACCTAGAATCACCTGGGAAAACGAGGGATCGTCTACATTGGGTTGGACTATGGGCATGTCTATGGGGGATTGTTTTAATTAAGTTAATTGATGTGGGGAGACCCAGCCCATGTGTGTGGCACACACCTGACTTTGTGTCCTAGAGTGTATAAGAATGGAGAAGGTATGTAGTAGGCATGTGCATATTCATTTCCCTCTGCTTTTGACTGTGGATGTGATTGATGTAGATGGGAAGTCCCTCCTGTGACTTGCCTGCAATGGTGGACTGTAAACTGATGTTGTGAGCTAAATAAATCCCCCTAAGTTGCTTCTTGCCAGGATATTTTATCACAGCAATAGAAATAAATGAAACTAGAATACTTGGGTGTTTTGCCTGAGTCTGAGGGAGGAAAAGTTCAAATACACATACACAAATGAAATATAGTGCTGCTGCTCCACATACCCAAAGTCAGATTAAGCAGTTATTGTTTGTGGTCTTTTCTGGACTTATTCAAATAACAACAACAACAACAAAGAAAACATAATTTGTAAAGTATCAAGAAGCTTTATTTAAAGAGACTACAGAGCACAGTGCAGAGGAGCATGGGGCTACTTGAGCTAGAGTGTTCAAGAGCACCAGTTACTGTTTTTGAACTCACTTTTATGGGGGTTCACCAGGAGGAGTTAGTTGCTAAGGGGGAGAATGTGTTTTGATTGACAGGCTTAGATTATGGATGCCTTTACTGCACATATTTTTCCCTATGATGCATCAAATTTTAATCATATGTACACTCAATTATGCCTTGGCATAAAATGGTAAATAGAAGATTTTACTTCAAATTCTTCCCAGAGGACATAGTTTTCTTTACTGTACACAATCTTCCTAACCTGGTTCAGGCTGTATCAGCCTCAACCTCCTACCTCTGGGACATGCTTCAGGGAAGTTACCAAGGAGTGCTTGGGATAAGAATGACCTATTGCATTGTTTGGAGGAGGTTGTATATGCAGCTAGATGCAGTTTAAGTGCATTGTTAGAAAAGGGATGTGAGCACAGCTCAAGCCAAGTGGAATTTCAGATTACTTAAGCTATCTTTATGCTTACCTGCCTCAATCTACTCTAAACCACTTTCCTCAGCAATTAGATAAATACCTAAATTTCTCCCATCCTGTCCCTTCTTCCCTTTTAAATTAATTTTGGATTAATGAGTTAGTGACCAAGTAATTTCCACTAATACACAGTATGTTTTTTTCCTGAATATAATAAACTTAGATATCTTTTTTGTTTCTTGTGGTCCTAGGGGTTAAACCCAGGAACTTTTATATTAATTATTTCATGGGCATTAACCCATTGTAAGCATTACTTGCTAATTGTTTTAGATACTCACACTGCCTGAGATTAGTAGGTATCCTTTCCAGTTCACTCCATATCTTTAAAAATATTTCCTTTCATATTTATTTTATCTGTGAATGTTTTATCTGCATGCATGTATGTGTATCACATGAACACCTGGTGTCCACGAAGGCCAGAAGAAAGCAAGTGCTCTTAACAGCTGAGCTATCTTTCTAGTCCCTGATTCCATATGTTTTGTTTTGGAAACAGTCTTGCTGTGTAGTTCTGGCTAGCCACAAACTCCTAATTCTTCTGCCTCAATCTCCTGAATACTAGGATTATAGCTATTTGCCAAGCTACCTGGCTTTGACTCCATGTTTTTGACATGGTCCCATTGGACTTTAGTTTCTATCTCCCTCTTGTTAAGATTCTTGTGCTTTAACCCTAGCTGTGGTCTTCTTGATTCTTGTACTTTTGCCATAGTCACACCACCGTCCCTGCCCCAACTTTTTAAAAGTATTTTTTATAGCTCAAACTGGACTTGACCTTGCTGTGTAGTTGGAGATGACTTTGAATTCTGATTTCTATGTCTCCACCTGTGAAGTGCTGAGATTACATATGTGTGCTTCCATACCTGGGTCGAATCACACCGAATTTTGCTAGCCTTATGCATGCTGTGCCCTTAAGGACTGCCAAGTTGTCCTTACTGCAGCAGGTTTCTCTGACTAGAATAGTTACTCCAGTCCACATGTATCTAATAGATCTAGTAAGCAGTTTTTGCCTTGGCTGAGTTAAGTTCTGCCATTTTAGACCCTGGGTTCTATCAAGGTTCCATTTATATTAATCCCTCCCTCTGTTAAGAAACTTTCTGGTCATTAAGGATTTACTGTTGCTTCCTGGGTTCTTAGTTCCTGTGTCAGTTTGAGAACCTTATGTCTGTCTCATCATCTTGGCCTCAGCCCAAGTAGGATTAGGCAGGAGCTGTGGAGGGTTGTAGTGTGCTTTTGATATGACATGTATCTGACTGATAAGTTCTCTATGTTTCTTTTTGCTTATATATAGCTCACATGTTTTAGCATCTTCAAGATGGTATTTACTAGGCCATTCTGATGATTTTCTGTCAGGGAGTTAAGATGCACTGCCTCTGAACCATTGGCAAAGAAGCATCAGAATGGATAATGGAATATAATTTTGTTAAATGTTGTATGAGGAGATAGTCTTATAAAAGACCTGGCAGCAGCCCTTTGAGTAATTGCTTCTTGGCTCTTGTGTTGATATAGACAGATCCTTGACAAGAATTTTACATGGTCTTAAGTCTGGAAGATACTGGTGTATCAATTAGTTTTCTTGAAGTAGATGTGGGAATGTCCTGAATGCAGATTGTAGTGCTAAGAAGTTTGCAGATGGGGCTAGTCATTTTTGTTAATTTAGCTTGTTTAATTTCTTTACATGGAGAAACCAAATGTAAAGGAGCCTTGTTTTCTCCTTTCTTATTTTCTGTAACTGGATCATTAGATGAATGGGAAGAAGTACTGTTGAGTGAATAAATCCCAGATGTAGCTTTGGTTTGTGTTCCCTCCAGTCCTTTATTCAAATTTGCAACAGACAGCTCAGAGTAGAATACAGAGTGATAATTCAGGACCAGGTTACTTTACACTTTATTGTAATGAACAGGAGACACAGTAATTTATAGCCTGTCATTTCTGGAGTCTGGAGATGACTTTGCTTTGGCAAATGCTTTGTTGAAATGTTCTGTGTGAAAAAAAGAAAAAGAAAAAGAAATGTGTGACATTAGGAGAGAACTCAGCTAGCTGCACCTAATCCACAGCCTTAGATGCAATGCAAGGAGATCATGTCAAGATGACAGGATGACTCTAGGACTCAGTCTTCCACCTGAAAGAGCGAATAATGATTTTATAAGTTGGCCTTTTTTCATTTCCCTTTGATTTTGAGAAATAAATTCCTTCTTCCCTAACTTGCTGGACAATTAATAGTCTGTATTCCCAAGAGAGATTATTCTTATAACCATCAGACCCAATTAGGTGAAAATCCCTTGGTTTTACAAAGGGCTAATAGAAATTCTTCTAAAAGCAATAATTTCCACTCTGTTAGTCAGGCAATTCTGAAGAATTTATCTGAATCTCTTGGGTTATTTTAACAACAAAAATCCAAGTTAGATTTTCTTTGCTCATAGATAACAGGGAGAATATGAACACTTGGCACCCTTGAAGAATCTTTAAATTACATTTAGGATCAAATGTTAGCTCTCCTTTCTTAGTCCTTTCACCAATGCTGCTTATATGACACAAAATAGATAAACCTGCATTACTTCTTTCCCTGCCTCCTTTCATTAAAAGTCTTGTGCAAAAGCCTTGCTTCATTGCTGTAAATTTGTATTTGTTATTATATCCAAACCTACCATTGTACTGTTAACAAAAATTACAGATTAATAGATAGTCATTTATAATAGTCAAACTTGTAGTCATGTTAGTTATGTTTTCTAGATAAACAGAGATATGTTTTAGTTAGATAGATAATCTTCAACACTTCAAAGACCTACAGAATATGGCATTTAAAAGGTTTTAAGAACTTAGACTTTTCTTGACAGTGAGACATGTCTGCTTCTGGCAGTACCAATTACTTCAGAGAGGTTGATGAGCATTGAAGAAACTCGTTATGGAATTTGCCTTCAATGTGACAAGGCTAGCCATTTGGGTAAGAAACTGCTCTTGCATGGACTGCTTGATCATTTACTGTGTGAACTGGGCATGCAGGGCCCACAGTAAAGTGACTATTGCTGAACTTTCAAGAAGGTGAGACAGTCCTTCAGGGTTCCTGCTTCATGATAGAGTCTGCCAAACATTCTGCAGGACACAGAAGAAAGTGATTGACAAGCTGTCAATATAGGCGAAACAATCTTTAAAATTTCACGCTTCATGGAAGAGTCTGCCTGATATTATGGGCCTGTAGGCTGAATTTGGATGCCCCAATGGTAAAGACGAACTTTGGGTGACTGTCCAGGCAGTGAGATGTCTCTGTAAATTCTAGAGTTTTGCAAGTTGTTTACAATGCACTTCTTCTTTTTTACTTAGGTAATATTATATCCTTCTGGAGTCTTTGATGGAGTTGAAGACTAGATAGTTAAAATTTTCCTTAGTTATGATAAAAGATAAGTTAGATATGAAACTGTAGACTCACAAAGATAGGATAGATGATAGAGTATTTTCCTTAATTTGCCAAATGTAAATGGACTAAATATTATAACTATAATTCTCGCTTGGTAACTGTTTTGCTTATGTAATTTTACTATGTTAAAGTTAAAACCTTCCTTTTTAATTAGATAGAAAGGGGGAAATGGTGTGGGATACCCATCTGTATATGTGTTGCTTTTATTGGTTGATGAATAAAGTGACTTAGCCGAGTAAAGCCAGGCAGGAAATCAGAACAGAGATACATAGAGAGAGTAGGCAGAGTCAATCAGACGCCTGATGAAACAAGACATGTAGAAAATAAGTAATGCCGTGGCCACGTGGCAATACGTAGACTGCTAGTAACAGGTTAATTTAAGATGTAAGAGCTAGCTAGAAATATTCCTGAACCATCAGCCAAACAGTTATAATTAATATAGTTTCTGTGTGATTATTTGGGAAACAAATGGGTAGTCAGGAACAGAAGTGAAGAAGTCTCTGTATCCCTGTCAGTGGATTTCATTCTACATTCATGGAGCACCAGCAGTATTCCTAGTACTGTGTTGGGTACTTGAGATAACAAATTAAACAAACATGCCCTTGCTCAGTCTACTTAGAGAACATCAGAAGATATAATATGAGCTGTAGCAGCCTTGCCACATGATTTATTTTTGTTCTGGAGCCATTGGGGAGCCTTGAGTATTTTAAGCAGAAGAATGACATGATCCTCTTGTGGTTTTGAAAGATTACTGGTACAAGAGATGATACCCAGGGGTAGGTGGGAGAGACTGAAAGCAGTGGCAGTTCTGACAACAGACTAATTGAGCTCCTTGCAAGGTGTCAGACAGGGATCTAGATACTGGGAAGTGACTCTGCCCTTGCGAAGGAGTTTGGGTTACTGCCAATGGAGCAACAAGCGCTGTAGTTAATTAAGTTGGGATCAGCAGACTGTAGTCCATTTGACTCATTTGGTCTGCTGTCTGTATTTTGGTAAATAAGCTGTATGTGTTTAGTTGTACATTACTAGAGCAGAATTGAATGGTTGTGACAGAGAAAGTAGGACCCAGAAGACTACACTATGTACCATTTGACTTTTGTAGGAAAGGTTTGTTCACCCCATACTGTAACAACTTAACTAAAAATTCATCTTTGGTAAAAGGATATACAGCTTGAGGCATCCAAAAGGTAGTTGGGAAATCAGGCCTGGAGTATAGTAACTTTAGTTCTAGATTGGTGAAGGCAGGAATTCCAGTCATCAGCTACTGTGGGTTCTTTGGACAGGTATCAGGCCATCTGTGACTACTGAATATCTTTCTATATTCTGGTGGGCCCCTGGGGCTTGCTTATGCTGACATGTGTGTGCATGCTCCCCCCCTCTCTCTATATATATATATATAGTCGAGGAGAGGGAATTAGATTTCCTGGAACTGGAGTTGTAGCCACTAGACATTGGTGCTGGGAACCGAACTAGGGTCCTCTGAAAGCTCTCTTAAGCAGCAAGCTCTTTTAACCGCTGAGCCATACCAACTTCTGATACTTTCACTTAACAAGCATGACTGGGCAACTATTGGATTCTTTCATCTGAACTCCTGCTGACAGTAGAGCATTTGTGACTTATATAACTGTGCAGTTGGTTCATACCTACCTTTATGTCTAAGTAGAAGGGTCCAGTTGTCTTTGGCGCTAAAACGAGAATTCTCTGACAGTAGTTTTAGACAGATAATTTTATTCATTTTTATGGCATTTTTCTTAACCTATAAGGCTAGATGTAACTATAAACAACAGCTCTTTTTTCCTTTTTTTCTTCTGGTCTGAGGAAGAGGAACCATGGAAATGACTCAAAATCATACTTGTGTTGAAAGTAGACTTAAGATAGATAATATCATCTCTCTTAAGTCTACTTAAAAGCCCATTATGAAGACCCAAGAATAAAATGAGAAATGCAAAAGGGACAGAGAAGGACCTCTCTGTACCCTGTTCTCCCAACCCCCTTAATATCCTTTTGTACTAGAGATTGAATCTAGAGCTTCGTGCATGCTAGGTAGTGTTTTACTACCAAGCTATACTTGCAGCTCTCCCTCCTCTTCACAAGAGTGGTAGAGAACCATATATGTTTTATGGTAAACAATCAAGTCATAGTCTAGTTATTCCTCTGATAAAAATTACCCCTGTCCTGGAATTAGTGCTTCTGACAGGTGCAGATGTTCTTCATCATCTGGTATCAGGGCTGTAGAGGCTGTCTTCTCCCTGCTCCATCCCCATCTCCTCAAGTGAATTAAGTAGTAAAGGTAAGATAGTATTTAAAAGGTTTGCACAATGCTGTATGTGTACCTTTGAATAAGATTATTGCATCTTCAGTCTTAGAGTGCTGGTTGATTTTATTTATTTCTAAATTCCCAATTACTGATACTCACCAGTGAAACATTGAGAATGAGACAAACATTCCTTCAGAACTCAAGAATCATTAGAATGACTATTCCATGGAGGCATACTGGGCTATCTTGGCTTATTTTAATAATAAAACCTTTGGAAATTTTAATAATAAAACCTACTTAAGGCCTTTGCTCAATAAGTCTGAATCCCTGATCACTGTGATTACTGCCATGGCAGCTGTAGAGCAATTTCACAGGGTAATAGTGAATAAGACAAATTACACTTCAGATTCTTAATGGATTGATATGCAGAAGTATGCAAGGCAAGATAGGGTTGGGGAAGGAGTGCCTTTGAATTTACTATATAACTATAAGATAGGGACTGGGGTCACTATAGCCATTACTACTCAGAATTAGTCATCCTGCACCAAACTCTAGAGCTCTGATGAAGTGGCCTGTTTATTACAGACAACAAATTGGGCTAATTCTCTCGTGTGCCTCTTGGAGTGGGTGGCAGTGCTAGGTAACTTACTGAATTTTTTTTTAAAATACATTCCTTTCTCCTCACAATGAGTAAGTTTTTGATGGGAAAAGAGGGAGGCTACTAATAGCTCCTGGCCAGGGGAGTATCAGTTTATGCCATGTGAATGATTAAGAAGAACAGACTGGGAAAATAACTGTGGGATGCTGAATGTTTCACTCTTGTTTACAAGGTAATAATATAAAGTATCCCTGTGTTGGGAGTTGGGGAGAGGTGGATCAGTGAAGTAACTATGGCACTGCATATCAATCCACTAATTAATTAAACACAATCCAGAAAATATGTTTCTGGATTTATGTTTAGAGAGAATAGTGAGGATATGGATCATATGGGGGTTGAGGGCAGGCTTTTAATGGGCCCAAGAAAGATAATCCAGGTCACTTGACTGCAGTTCAACCATTATGCACTTTTCTTGGAACCTGGTCATATTGTGGATGCCTAATCAATCTGTGAGGATATTGCTAATCTTGTGCCTTCATTCTGTATAAAGAACACTTAGCACACATTATCTTGTTCTCCGTAGAAGCCCTTGGAGGTGAAGAGCAGAAGAATGGTGCTTTTCTTGTTTAGTGTTCAGCTTTCTGTCGTTAACTACATGTCTTAAAATGCCATTGGATTAAGAGTAGTGTGTGCTGAATTAGTTGCAAGCTAATGTCTTGAAGTGTCTAACACCTTTTTGGATAAAGAAACCAGGATAGACGAATGAACAAGATCCGTAGCTCACTCCTTTTATCTGGGCAAAGTTTTGTGCTGACAGAAGGTGCTTTAGAGACAGTGTGATCTGAGAATCCTGTGTTCAAATCCATATTTCTAGTTCCTTGACCAAGATATCTGGCCTCTGATTTATAGCTATTTTTTCTTTAACATAAGGCAAATAACAGCTACCAGGCAGTATTTTTAAATTAGTAAATGAGATAATGGATACAAAGTTGGCTTTTTGTCAGATAGCTGCTTCGCTTATTAGTGGAGTCTTCTAAAAAGTCTCATTTATAGGTTTGAGGAGAAAGCAGGTGTTAGGAGATTGGTGTTTCTGGCAGTATATCAAGAAGTGTGCCTGTAGGGGAGGGAAACATATTGACAGTATTGGAGCAAGGTGTTAGTTACCATAGCAACTTGGGAATTCATTTGAAGAAATAGTGTGACTGGAGGTTATCTCACTGTAAGAGACTGAATGATGGAGGAGAAAGAAAGATGAAAGAAACAAAGAATCCTTGTCGAACAAGAATTAAATCTCACTTGTTCTGTGTCTGTAGGAAATAGATGTACTATGGAGAAAGAGCTTCAAGTGTGAGTCATAATGCTGTAGGCCTTCCGTCCTAATAGTGGGTGGTTGTATTGTAGTGGGTAAACATGACACAACCTATTTACTGCTTTTGTTTATATGTATTACTTAGGTTAAAAAAGTAAATGTACAGTGTTATTTCAGTGAACTGAATTTCTGTGGTTATCTGAAAACCTGGCATCATTCAGTTGTTCTGGTGGAAGCTCTACCCTGGCCTCTGGCATCCATATACCAAGAGTCTGGAATGTTGTGATGGAAGTTCCACCCTAAGCCCCCTCCTTTATCTCTCTCCAAACCCTGCCACATTTCAGAAAGCCCTCCAAATGATGACTCCTCCCCCAGAGATGCTCAAGACCACTCCCACAGGGTTTTGAAATGCCCTCCAGAAAACAGACTCAGTCTCTCTTCCCATCTCCTCTCTGGGGAGCTGGAAAATCATCTGGGAGCATTTTGCCCATTAAACCTGGGCTCTTTCTAGTTTGATTTGATTTGGTCTGATTGATTGCTGTGTCGGTGGAGAGGCTTATGGGGTGCAGAAACTTCTCAGCGGTCACACATTTTCCCTACAGTTGTTTCTTTTCTAGGGTTTTAGTTTCCAGGAGCAGTAGTGTGAAGTACGCTTTAATCATTCACTTTGTTCCTAAATTAAGTGGCATGATGAATAGAGATGCCATCTCTTGATTGAACAATTCAGATATATTTTGTTTCTGAAAAAGCTCACTCTGTTATTTATTTATTTTGTAATTGCAGCTTCAACTTTGCCTAGATACAGGAATAGACCAAATGAAATATTTTCAGCAGCATGGTTCTTTTAATATATTTTCTGTTTAAGTTTCCTCAGACTTCCAGTAGTCACTCACATCTACTTCTCAGTTTCCCTTTGAAGTTAGTAGTGGCAGTGTGGCTTATTCTGAACAGCAAAATGTGGTTAAATGTAACACTGCTAAACAGAAACAATTTCCAGGATGAAACAGCTCAGTGTTTTCTTGCCTTGGTATTGTGAATATTTGTGTCCAGATTGAGTCTCTGTTAGTCTGGACCTTTAAACTACTATGATGTACAGGCTGTACTCCTCATCCTTGTTGGACATATAAGCATAAGCAAGAAATGAGCTTTTGTTGGGTTAAGCCACTGAAATTTAGGTGTTTGTCCTTGCAGTAGAACCCTACATATCTTATTTTAGCAGACACTTTACATTTACTGAGTTAGTGTCTTAATTAGCTTTCCCTGTTGCTGTGATAAATATCATGGCCAAAGGCAACTTGGGTAAGAAAGGGTTTATTTGGTGTATGTATCCAGATCACAGCTGATTACCACAGGAAGTCTGGAGAGAAACTCAAGCAAGAGCAGAGGTGGAGCCATAGAGGAATGCTGCTTATTGGCTTACTTCCCATGGCTTTCTTTCTTTCTTTTTTTTTCTTTTCTTTTTTTAGGATTTTTGAGACAGGATTTCTCTATAGCTTTAGAGCCTGTCCTGGAACTTGCTCTGTAAACTTGGCTGGCCTTGAATGCACAGAGATCCACCTGTCTTTGCCTCCTGAGTGCTGGGATTAAAGGTGTGTGCCACCTCTGCGGGCTCAGCTTGCTTTCTTATACCACCCAACAACCAGCTGCCCAAAGATGGCACCATTCATAGTGGACTGGACCCTCCATATCAATCATTAATCAAGAAAATGCCCCCGCAAACTTTCCTACAGACAATCAGATGGAGGCAGTCCTTCAATTAAGATTCCCTCTTCCCCTTCCCAGATGACCACAGCTTGTGTAATGTTGACAAACTCAAACTATTACAGTTAGGTTGGAGAATGTTACATTGAATGAGACAAATGAAGTGTCCACCTTCATGTAGCTTACTTTCTTCAAGATAACATAAGAACAAAAAATAAAGTGGGCAGCGGTGGTGAATGTCTTTAATCCCAGAACTCAGAAGGCGGAGGCAGGCAGATCTCTGAGTTGGAGGACAGCCTCTTCCACAGAGAGAGCTCCAGGACAGCCAGGACTACAAAGAGAAACACTATCTCAAAAACCAATTAAAAAAAAAAAGGAACAAAAAATAATTGCAAATTGAGAAAAGAGCTATGAAAGAAATAATAAGCAAGGCTATTGTGATAGGTAAATCTCAAAAAGGCAAAGAGGAAGAAAATGGGATCCTTCAAGATGTTTGTTAACATTTTACTATTTCATATGCGTTAATACTTTTGAATGTTTCTGGAGTAGTTTCTTGTACCACAGAAAGGAGATAAAATTGGAAATTAGAGAGACTTGTACTATTTGATACCATTGTGCCAAAAGGAAGTAGCTAATGTACTCCAAAATAAATGACATCCAAGAATATTGGTTTGCTTTGTAGTCTTTGAAAACTCATTAGTATCCCACTGGATTAAATTGGAGATGAAATTTGAGCTTTTTTTATCTGCTGTTAAGCCCCTCCCCAAGGGTACCCATCTTCCCAATTACACTGTTAAGATGTCTGCTGGTGGGCTGGGGAGATGGCTTAGTGGTTAAGAGCCCTGACTGCTCTTCCAGAGGTCCTGAGTTCAATTCCCAGCAACCATCTATAATCCGATCTGGTGCCCTCTTCTGGCTTGTAGGCAGGACACTGTATACATAAATAAATAAATCTTAAAAAAAAAAAGATGTCTGCTGGCTTAGCAGAGATGGTCCAGGTAGTTATAGTAACCAGACTCTTATAGTGGGGATAACTGGAATGGAAATGGTTTACCTGTTGAAGCACATTACATTTCTAGTTGTTGATTAATTTTACATGACTGTGAGAGATATCTTGTTACAAGAGCAGGCAACACCTATTCTGTCTCGATGGGACCAAGTGAGAAAAGTGGTGACTGGGAGTTGTAATGAAGGAGAACTTCAGTGCTACAAGAATGAAACAACTTGTTTACAAGCTCCAGGCAGTAGGGAAGTATGGACTGCATGCACCTTTGTTCATTCTCTGAAGGTTTTGATCCAGGCAAGTATGGGAAAATGTGTAAAAGTAAGAACTCCCCAGCACATACACACATCCTTGCAAATAGATGGGTGTACTGATAAATTACAAATGCCCATGCTAGGACACATGCCACAGTTTAATGATATGATAGTAAGTCCCTTGTTAGAGCTATTCAGAAGTACTAAAATAAGTTGTGAGAATGGAAGTTTTGAAGATGCCTGATCATGTTACATAGAAGCTCATGCATAATTCAGCTGAGTTTGATATTTTTTCCACAGTGGAAGTAAAAACTGAATTGTTTGGCATAAAGAAGGCAAATTATACCCCCATTTGGGGATGAAGGTTGGTCATGGAGAATATGAGGAAGGGTAGTAAAACAGGACACTTTATATTTCTTTTAACCAAATGTGTGGAATCTTTCAGCGTTCTTCCTCTACAAAAAGTAAATATGTAAAAGTTCAAACTGGAGGCTTAAAGGCACTTGTTTTGGATGCACATTATTAATAGCTTTAGGCTTAAGAAGCACTTAGACAACTGTTCCTATATTCATAGAATACTCAGAGATAATGTTGGACTAAAAATACAACCCAGTTGGTAGAGTGCTTGCCTAGCATGCATAGAGCAATGGGTTCAATATCTTGTACCACATAAACTGGGCATAGTGGCATGAGCCTATAATCCAGCATGGCCTTCATGAACCCTGCCTCAAAAAATGGAAGTAGGACTGAAGTGATGGTTCAGTGGGAAAAACACTTGTGCAGATGTGAGGACCTGAGGTTTAATCCCTGGAAGACACATCATTCTGGGAGCAGTAAGATGTGCCTGTGATGCTAGCGTACCTACACAGATGGAAGGTGGGCCCCAGTGTTGTGGGAATTCCTTCAGCCAATAGCCTTTTAGACACCAGCCAATTAGGGCGTGGTCTGAGGTACTATAAGCACAGACAAGAAGTGTGCTCGGCCCTCTTTTTCCTTTGCTTGGTTGGTGGTGGGAGTTTGGTTTGCTACCCCAGTGCCCACAGAGCAGAGGAACGCAATGACTTTAAATTTTGAGTGCTCCCCAATAAATATTTGTTATTCTTTATTACGGGCTCTTGTAGACCTCCTTTAATTACATAACATCCAAGAAATTCCAAAAGATCTTGGGCCAACTAGGCTAAGAGCCAGGCTGGTGTACAAACCAAAGAGGGAAGCTACAAAAAAGACCCTGTCTCAAGCAAGGTGGATGATAAGGACTGATAGCCAGAGTTGTCTTCTGACCTCTACATACCTACCTGCATTCCTATATACAACACTCACACACATATGAAATGAACATGTACCCCCCAACATGTGCACATAAATAAATAAATAGAATTTAAAATATATACACCTATTTATGGACCCCTTCCAAAACTTTATTCTGCAAATGTACTTACATTTATATTCATCACAGCATTGAGAATGGAGAAGAAATTTTGTAATAACCATCAAATGGGAATAGTTGCACATACAGAAGCACAGCCATTTAAATGCTGTGCAGCATAGCCAGTAGAAAGAAGAGTCAAATTCATAATGTACAACTTGAAAAACCTCCAAGATACACTGTTCAGTTTTTTAAAAATACAAGGAGTGAATAGATACAGATGTTTATATATTCCTATTCTAGATACATATGATATTTTTAAGACATATGAGAAATAGTAACAGTCACCTTCAGGATACAGAAATTTGGGACAAAGTGGGGATAGGCAGGAATATCCCTTTCATCGTATACTACTTTTGCATCATTTTCAAAGTATTTTCCCAGGTGAATGAATGCTGTGCCTATTTAAGAAAATATAAGAAAAAGACAAGAAAAATCTAATCTCTACTACTGCCTATAGTCATTCTTTTGTTTTTGCTGCAGTACTTTTGAGACAGGTTCTCTCTCTTTGCCCAAGAAGACAGGGAACTCACTGTATAGCTCAGGTTGGCCTTGAACTTGTAACAATCTTCCTGTCTCTACCTTCTAAGTGCTAGGATTATAGCCTAGCTCCCATAGTGATTCTTAGTGTGGATGCCGTTCGCATGATGGCTGTGTCAGAGTATCTACATACCTAAGACATTACACTTCTACCCTTTCATACTCAATGCTGGTAGCACTTTTTCAGTTATTGTAGCAAACAAATCTACCCTTGTGGTTTTCTAAATGTACCAGGTCCTTAGGCTATGGTGGTACTATTTGAGTTTAAAGTAATCTAACTTCTCTTTTTTTTTTCTTTTTTTT